>BMAO01023413.1:0-256982 GCA_019973975.1 Trichonephila clavata | reverse complement strand
GATTAAATATCTTTTTCAGCTATATAAAAAAAATTGACATTTTAGAAATTGAAGGAAGTGAACTATACAAGTGTTTTTTGACTTCCCTGCTGCATCAGATTTTATCCTGGTCCTTTTTTTTCTAAAGTGACTGCCATTTGCATTTAATACCTGTAAGGAATATGTAGTAACTCATGGTCATAGCGATAAAACAACAATGCCGCTTTCCTTGTGTTACGCATTACTGTAACCCTTCAAGATAATTTTTAGTTTTCTCTTTAAGCAATTGTTTCAATCCGGTAGCATGGAAAATGTACACATAATTGAATTAACAGTTCTTTGGAAAGTCAATTTAATAAAAAACAAGAATAGATTGGTTCAAAGTTCTGCAAAGAGTAGTCAGTAATCAAATATCTCTCATCACGGGGATTAGCATCTTGTGGTGAAGTAAAACATATTGGTTCAGGACATAATGCCAACTACTTAGGAATATTTGAACTAATCGCCAAGTGCGACCCTTTTCTCAGTTCACATATATTGCTAGAGACTGCAATATAGGTCGAGGGAAGCCTTCCTATTTGTTTTCTACAATATGTAAATAATTGAAATAATGGGAAATAAATTTTAGGTAAATATTATAAAGGACATTTAGGAAGCTAAATTCTTTTCTTTGAGCATTGATTCTGCACCAGATATATCTCATACGGATCAGTTGACAGTAGTGTTTAGATATGTGAGAGTATCTGATGGTGAAGTGGAAGAATGCCCATAAAACATCACAATAGAGAAGCGCTTGCTAGCACTGTTTTGACGTTCCCTAACAATTGAAGCATTGATTTTAGAAACTTACTGGGGCACTCTTTTAGCAATGCAGCAAAGATGGTGGGATTCTATAATGGTCTTCAAGTGCATATTTTAAAGATATACCAAATTGCATACTACATTCCGTGCGCAGCACACTCGCTAAATTTAGTTGGAGTATGTGTGGCAGAAAGCTTTGTGGGAGCAGTTTCATTCTTTGGGCTTCTACAAGCAATGAGCAACTTTTTCTCAGTATCGACACATCGTTGGGCGATTATGTTGTAATATATTGAGGACAGCAAAGATTCTGAACTAGATGTAAAAAAGTATAAATGACACAAGATGGTGTGTCAGAGTTGATGCTAATATGGCTTCATCCAAAGGTTATAGTAGCTTCCAGAAAGCTTTACAGGTCATTGCTGAAGATATGGCTCAAAAGCTACAAGTAATTCATGAAGCTAAATGACTTCTAAAATCAAGAAGAAAATATTATCATGGCAGGCTTTGGGGGCTTTTGTCTTGAACTGGATCTATGGAGTTAATAAATTTTTACAAATGAAATCAACAGAACTTCAAACAGTGGTTAATATTCTGAAATCATACTGTTTTTTTAATTCGCAAAGAGAAATTTTTTACAAATAGGAAAGAAAGGCAAATGAGAAAATAGATTCGCAATACAGGGATGAATGTAAATATGTGCGCATAAGAAAATGACATTACGATGACGGTGATGAAAAAATGTAGTGCTTCAAGGAAGTGAAAAAATTCAAAATTGAAACTTATCAACCTATATTAGACAATTTATATGTAGCACATTCCCGTCGTTTGGAAGCATATAGTAAAATATCTTTGCTATTTGAGTTTGTCATTGATTTCCCACTAAGAAAAATTCAGAAACTTAAAAAAAAACTTTCCAAATATTTAGAGAACATTACCCTGAAGACATCGAATTCGAGGATGAAATAGTTTATTATAAGCATTTCATATTACAAGATTTTTAAAATGAAGAAATGGTACTAGTATTGTGATCATACAAACTTATTTCCAAAAACTTCCTGCAATCAACGTTTCCTAATGTTATGGCCGCATTAAAAATATACATGTGTCTTATGATCACAAATGGTTCTGGTGAACGAAGCTTTTTAAGATTAAAGATGCTAAAAAACTGTCATTGATCTTCAATAACACAAGAAAGACTGAACTCACTTGCAATTATGACCATTGAATATGACGTCTTGCAGAACATAGATTTACAAGATGTTCTAAATGAATTCACAGCCAAAAATTGAGAAAACCAAATATTAAGTTATTTTTTATTGCACAAGTTTTTTTTCATTATAAATTGTAATAAATAATTATTGTTCATTTATATTTTTTAAATTTGCTGATATAATTTATTTTATTTGTTGAATGAAATATATTCTTAAAATGTTGTGTAATAAAATTATTTGGCTACAGTTTCTCGAGAATTCGACTGCCTAGGGTCCTCCATGTCGTTCAATCCAACACTGACCACATCAAACTGCTGATATTCAGCAGCCACTGGAAAGCGAAGATATCACTCGAATAAATTGGCCAGGATTCTCCCCTCATTTAAATCCATAGAATATGTGTGGGATGGTTTGGGGCATGATTACATCCTCCAAGAAACACCCACCAACTGAAACAGATACCGATTGAGGAATGGGCATTCTTATTTCAAGAACTGTTGGACAATCTAGTGCTGAAAATGTGGAAAGACGGGGCAAAGCAACCATTGCAGTAAGAGGAGGGCATATCCTATACCAGGGGTCGGCAACCAATGGCACGTGGTACAATTCTCAGAGGCACTCTACACTACTCTACAAATTTGTCAATTTTTGAGTGAACGGAAGTTGATAAATTTGTAATGGTCCTTATTTGACAAACATCTTCAGAATTATGGACTTTTACGAAAAAAATCTGAAAGATAACTTTAAAGATAAATGTACAGCTATTTTGTAAATTATTAAGTGACATTGATGGAAAGATTTAATTGTTTAAAGAGAAAATTGCATGTTTTCTGCTTTTTGCTTTTGGTTTTACAAATCTAAGTAAAAAAATTTTCCTCGTATGGAAAATATTTCAAGACTACAAAGAAGTTATATATATATATAACAATTGTATGCATATATCATGTTGATCATAAAATCACAGATTAGACCCCTGATTTTGCGATATGAAAGTAAAGAGCTACAAGCTCTAGGTTCTCATTAAAATTTTTATTTATCTCTTTATTTAACTGTAATGAAGGGAAATGCTTGTATTTTACATTGTCTATTTTTATTTTAGTAAATATGTTTAAAAATACGTAATATATGTACAATTTTAGTTTTTATTATATTTTTGTTGTAGAAATAGTAATATTTTATGATTATTTTTACACATGAAATATCTTTAAATGATTCAAAATTAATATATAATAAAAGTGTAAATCTAAATTTTTTTTGTGATCTCTTTTCTCTAATTCTGCATGCATTAGCGTGGGAATAGAATTGTTTCAAAAATGTCTTCATGTGACACGCTGGTAGATTGGTTTGGCACACCACAGCTAAAATGTTGCCGACCCCTGTCCTATACTAAGGAACATCTGCTTGTTGCTCTTCCTCTTGGACAGTCAATCATCTGTTTCAATAGTATTAGTTCAATAAAGCCTTTTTTGTTTGATTCCATATTATATGCATTATGTATTCATTTTTTGCACAAGTATGCTTTTTTGTCGTCGTTTAAATAAAAAAATGCTGTCTCTCGATTTTGAATTTCATGTCTCTTGGATAATTTGGAGTTATGGCAAGAAAAACACTTGTTGCTTAAGTTTTTCACACTATTGTATATCATTACAATCTGAGATTTAAAGAAAAATCAAACTTTTTAACTGCTTTAAAACATTAAAACCAAGATATGTGTCAATCTGAAAGAGAATTACTATTGCAGTATACAAAAATCAAATAAATGCTCTGAAAATAAGTGATTGCTTAGAATTAATAATAGAGGAAGGGTGGCAAAAAAAGGCATGAAAAGTAACTCAACATGAGTTTATTTCTAACATAGTAGTTAATGTGATAGAAAACTACATAATTCAATTAAACAGAAAATCAAGTTTATAAATTATTTACTAATACAAAAAATGATATTTATTACAATTTAATTTATATTATATTTCATTTGAAAAAATAGTACCAAAAAAATCTCTAAGCAATTCAGATATATTATTAATAAACAATTGAAATATCTAATAAAATTTCAAAAAGTATTTTTTTAAATCTTAATATTAAAAAATTAAACAGCATTTTTAAATGAATGTTTATATGAAAAAGAACATCCATCCATTTTTTTTTCAGTATATTGCAACACATTATTACACACCTATTTCATTGAAAATAAAAAATCCACAAAGTTAAATAGAAACAAGAAATATATCAAGCAATTTTTCAAATAATCCTTTTCCATTATCTTTAAAAATATAGAAGGAAAATTGAGACAATCTGTAATTCATTTTTATTAAAATGAAAATTTCTTACAGAAATTACATTCCAAAGGAATTTTTTAAGAACTATGCTTCATTAACATCACATAAAAAATAATAAATTACCATTTAATTATACATATGAATTAAACTTTTGAAAATCCATATCAATTACTTTATTGGCAAAAAAAGGATATCACATTTATCACTAAAACAAAACAAAAAATCCAGTGACTTAGAGATATAAAGGAAAAAATAACAACACTCTTTTTAAATGGAAATATGAAATTTTTGTGAATAGTATAGTTTAACATCTGCAATCTTTCCCAGGGTTGTATGAAGAAAAAAAGTATCTGCATCTAAAATTTTATAAAATATGTAAAATATAAACTTTTACAAAATTATATACTTTTATAAGCTTTGCTTTTTTTTATATATATATCATGTTGCATGACAAGTATGAGGCTTCTGTTGAAATAATTTGATAAAATTCTATTTAATAAAATGCATCAGTGGTATTTTATTTCTATGATAAATATGAATAATGGGCTTATAAATCTATTAGAAAAAATATAACATTCATAATTCTACAAACATGAGAAGTGAATTGTATATGTATTAATATATCAAAATTTATGACTGCATTTACTAGAAACTTAATGAATGTAAGGTAGGAATTAATAAAACAATGAAATCAATTATTTTAAATTCCCCCTACTGTAGTATATTCTTTATTTTATACTCCCATACTGCAAAAATGAACTACAGAATAGGTTTAAGCTGATTTAAAAAAGATACAAAAAAATTTTATTAACATTTATCCATTTTTATTTTAGAATCTCCTGTAAATAGTTCTGCAGATGTGTATAACATATTTAAGATATTTTTATACAATTTGCCTATAACAGCTTATTTAATCTTCAAATTTTTTCTATTTATTTTTTATCTAGTCTATGGCCACATTTTATAACATTGCTTATATATATTCAGTAAGATTTTAATCCGAGTTTTCAGATCAATTATTTATTTTTCTGGATTGTTAATAGCAAAACTAAAACCATAATAAGAAGGTAACTTTGGGCAGTATATCAAACAAAAAAATTGTAATAGCAACAATATACATATTTCAAAGGTCTTTTAGCGTGATTTCGGTATACCTGTATAAAAGAAAAGTATTGTTAACTGAACAAGAAAAAAAAAACTTTTAATTTTTTACAATGCAGTATTTCCTTGAAAAATGTATTTTTCAAATACTTTTTCAGAAGCAAAATTTTTCAATAAATTATTAAGTTAATTAGAACTCTATACATCATTATTTGTATTGTACAGTAACAAATGTAATTTTAAAATATAGCTGATAGAAATATAAAACAACCTTTTAAATGCAAAAATAATCATTTTGAATTTTAATCAAATCTTGTTAGTCAAAATTAAATGAGATGCCAGTGAGAAATGTTACACCCTCTTAATATAAGACATATTTAGATGATTGAAGAATACTTGAATTGTATAATTTTTGCCAATGATTAGATAACTTTATTAATTAAATTTTATTCTACCCAAAATTGCTTTCATAAAATTGGCTATGCCTGTGTGAATGAGTAATGCAATACTCAAGTAAATAATAACAAGCAATATTAGAACAGATACTTGGTTATAAGTAGCTTGTAAAAATGCAACTTTGTGCACACTAATAGATTTTGGAGACCCATTACCCTCCACTTGACAATAAATTAATAAAATAAAGCTACTCTATAAAAAAATTTCTCTGATAACCCTCCTTTTGAAGAAAATAAAAATGCTTCAGTTTCGTAGTTGTAGAAATACTAAAATATTTTAGCTTAAAGTTAATTTATACTTGAGTGATATGGTTTTCATGCTAAGTGATAGTTTTAATTATGAATGTTATACAAGTAGTAAGTACAATTTCCTAAAAATTGTTCTACACAGGGACATAGCTACCAGCTACCTATCAATGTTACAGGGCCCCCAAGCTGCAGGGGTTCAAACATGTGTAAAGTACAGTCCTATTAACAGGGTTCTCATATGAAAAAAGAGCCCTAAAGGAATTCTGATGCAGGGTCCACTCAGAACTAGCTGCGCCAGTGGTTCTACAACAAAAAATATATTCTTAAAACTTGGTATTTTACTAAATTTGGGGGGGGGGATTTTTAATTATATCCAGGATTTAATTTAATTTGGTTAGTCAGTTCTTATAATTGCAGTATATTTATTGACTGTAGGCACAATGAAAAATCATAAGCTCAAAAAATAACCTTTTTGACCTCAAAATTAAGCTTCCACATATTTTGTCATTTTATCAGACTTGAAAAATAATAAAGCATATTTTTTAATACTTGATAACTTTTTAACTGACTACATGAAAATAATTTAAATTTTTTAAGTTGGTAAGATTTGCCTATTAATTTGACATTACTTAACTTTATAAAGTATAAATGTTAATTATATGTAGCATTATATTGAAACATGTTCCATGTATTTTTAAAAGACAATGAAATTTAATTCTAAGTAATTTTTGGTGCATTACTTTCATATAAGTATCAAAATCAGTGGTGTACATAGATCTCTCTTATGAGAGGGAGGGGAGTTACATTCTAAAAAACATGTAGATGTAAGCATGAAGGGGTAATCCTTACTGTGAAAATTAAAAACCTATGGGGCAGGGTGTTGAATTCCTAAACCCTCCCTTTGTATGCCACTGATCAAAATAAAACTTCAAACCTAATTCTAAGTCATAAAATATCAAGGTACTTTTTTATGTAGAAGAAAAATATATTTTTGTAAAGGAAACTGTAACTAAATTAAGTTGATAAAAGAAATTTGTAAAATAATCATATTAAGTTAAAGTAAAAATTATTCCTAATAGACTAGTGTGCTGTATTAAATTCAAATAAAGAATTAAGTTTTGGAAAAGGTTATGAGTAATTATCATAAAAACTTGTTCTTTGATAATCTTAGAATTATTGAAATCAATACAAGAATATCTACTGATGTTCCAAGCTATAAGTAATTTAAAACATGGAATTTAGAGAAAAGTTCAATGTATTCTCATAAACTTTTTCCTAAAAGGAAAATTCCATCATAAAATAAGTAAAAAAACCGATTACTTGTTATATATATATCATGTTTCGAATTTTTATATAACTCTCTCTAATCTCTTTTAAATAATAAAAATCATTCTAAATTATTTGTGTATTATAAAAATATTCAAGATCATTTTTATTGAATAATGAAAATCCTATAATACTTATTTTTGCAATAATATGTAATGAAAAAGCAAGCATATGCGAACTTCAAAAATAGCTTACATATAAAAAGATTGAAACAAAAATTTTAGTTACAATAAAAATAACTTATCAAGTTACTTCGAGCAATATGTTTAAAATTAAGAATTCTTTTACTGATAAACTTTATAAGGAAACAATGAAAATAGTTATCTGCATATTTAGCAATAAAATTTTATTCTTAATTATTTTTATAAATTAACTTTTTGCTCGCTTTCTAATTAGGTAAATTGTCAATTATAAACAATTAACTATTCTTAAACTACTTAGAAAAATATGCAGCATTCACTAGATTTAGTCAAATCAGAAATTTGTTCAGTCAACATCTACCAAAAGCTGCATAAGATATTATTGATAATTGGCAAAATTTCGAGTTTACACATTTTTTATTGTGTTATGAAGTAGTTTCGATTCCATTTCATCCATAAACTTATTTTATACACAGAGAAAGTGTTTATTAAGAATATATATATATATATAGATAAGCAAATAAATACTCAGAAAATTCAAAGAATAGTAAAAAAAAAAAGGCTTTGATTGATTGTATCAATGTTACACTCTGTTGTTATACAATGGCTATTAGTAACTCTCCTCTCAAATATGAATCTAAGTCGGGTGAGTAGAAAAAAACTTTGAAGAATGTATGAATAATGTAAGCTGTATAATTTACTCATTTTTAAGCAAGAGGCATTTTTTTATAATTATCTGCAATTTTTTTCTAAATATTTTTGTTTAATTTTTAACGTCCAAGATACGTATTTTATATAATTTGCAAGATATTTTATTTATAGGTTAATTTAAATATAATACATTAAGAATATATGTTTCTTGCATACCTCTACTTTATATGAACAAGGCCTTTACTATGCAGTTGGATCAATTTTAATTCTTTTACATTTGTACTAAAATTAATTTACATATCAATCTTAAGCATTATCAGATATATTTCTATCTCTATTTATTTCTTACGGAAGGTATTCTAAATAAAAGATGTGTTCGCACCTTTTTATACCTCTCTTTTTATACTCTCCTCCGTATATACGAGGAGATTTATCATATAACTATCGCTGAGTGCCTTGCCACTTGTAAAAATCTGTTATTGTTTCGCCAATGCAGAGAAGTAAAATGATCAGTGAGTGGGCGTGTCCACTCTGATATTAAAGTCATTTTACAAAGCTACTTGAGGGCTATTGGGAACAAGCCTCATAATTTTAAACTCAGATCAAGTGACGAGAACGACATCCCCTTCTCTTAACATTCACAGCCCACCAATGAGAGAAAGTTTGAGCCTAGACAGATTTATAACGTGCAGTAACTAAGCGGAGGGTTTTCAGTGGCACTAGGCCATAAACTCTTGGGTTCACATATCCGAATAGTGTTGAACACGGGAAATATTTTTATTACTTTTTCTGAACACTGTCTAAATTTAAGAAATGTTTCTTTTAAGTTGAAATTAGATTTTTTCAAAAACAAAAATCATATTTTAATATATATGTGCCCTTTTTTAAATGGAGTTTCGGTTTTTGTTGTTCATACATACCAAAAGCTTAAATTTGTAATAATTTTTGTAAAAAAGTAAATCTACATTTTTATTAACATCTGGCTGTTAACAGAAGGATTAAAACTAAATTCATTTAGACACATACGCAGCTTCTTTTTATAAACTATTTGATTTTAGATGCTAAATTTATCCGAAAAATAAAAGATATAATGCGCTGAATATACGTCGACGATCAACCAATGCACGTTAAACTTGTAGAGGCTCCAAACCTCCCGTTTGCGGTGTGTGGAAGTTCGGAGAAGGGAGTGCTAGCTCAGGTGTCGCCTTTGTCACTTGATCATGGTTCGCAATTACGGCGTCTATCCCCAACAGCTCCAGTTTTGTTTTATTGTGTGACATTAACATGCATTCATCTACTTAATTTTTGTAAATCTACAATTGTGTTCGACATAGCACACATCTTAGCTCTTTTTCGAAACTGGCATCATTTAATGAAGTGCTTGAGTGATAGTTTATTAACGACGGAATATAAAGCAACACGAGAGATACTATATTGATGACGTACTTCATAATTTTCAACCATAGTCAAAAATTATCTTAAAAAATATTTTTAGCGCGTTTTTCACGTAGTGGAACAAAAGCGCTATTAGGACGCAAATTTCGTCTTCGTTCCATATTTTGTCGTATCTTTTTCTCAGCCAATAAGCAACCAATTGACCTCTGGTTTTCGGCATTGGGTCGCATTTGTGCCCTAGATGAGCCGACTCATATTTAAATTTTCCCATAGTTTTTTCCCGAATTTTCCTACAATTTTCCTTCGCTAGTTTATAACAAAATTTTCTCAAATTTTACCTAGTAAATTTATTGTTTGCAAAAAAAATTTACCTGCATTTTTTGGAGGAAATCTTCACAAAAAAAGTTCAGAAAACAAGTATAAAAGGCTCTGATTTTACTAGTAAAAAGTTCATTAGTTGCATTATTGTAAAATACAACATGTGAAAAACGCGCTAAAATTACTTGGCCATGCGAATGATTGATATCTTGTTTTAATTTGAAATATCTCTCACAGAGATATAATGTAAGTATTATAAAAAGTAATTTTTGATACGGATTCTAAACTATTTTTCATGTTATTGTTACGTTTTTACGCTATGCACTCTATTTGTAGATAGTAAAGAACACTGTTCCCGGCTGTATAAAACGGACAAAAAAATATTTCAAACAAATGATCAACTTTACTGATTCTGTAAAACGATTATCGAATGCAATTAAAAGTTTATTTTATTAGCATTATTCGGGAAATTCTTAGTTTAGTTCTTTTTGGGAAATTATTTAATAGAAATTAGCATGAGCATTATTATTTCTGAGTTAGAGTACAAAAAATACCAGTTTCTAATAAAAGTTTTTGATGAAATTACAAATATTTCGATTATTAAATAATCTTTCCCGTGCGAGTCCTTTCTTAGCTGATTGGTGTTTTTCTTTTATATCTACTAAAAACATAAATCTAACAACCAATTCTAATTCAGGAACAGATTCTTGTTCCTCGTTCCTAAACACATCTTTGTTTCTTCTCGTAAATTTAAAAAAAAAAAATTAATATTCTGCATGACTTAGACATCTAACATTCGTAAAACATACGATATCAGAGGACAATTTAAATACATTTTATATTCTTTTTTTAACTATGGAGCATAATTATCTAAAGATACCAATATTTAATAAAGCTTTTTTAAACTTACTGAAAATCGTGATCATTTGATACTTGAATATTTTTAACTATATCAATTTTACATTTTATTACATTCTTCTAAAGTCTTAAATTTTACTTCCATTAGTAAATATATACTCGAACAAAATTCGGAATTTCTTTCGAAAAACAAATAGATATATCCCTTTTATTCAACTATTAGAATTTATATGCAATAGAGAACCGACCAATAAATTAAAAATAACTTTTTATATATATTATCAGAAAACTTACTAAAATATTGTAAGAAATTGGATATCATTTATTTATCAATTTTGCAATATTCTAGTGCACAAGGAACCATTTCTCTTTCAAACGTCAATTATGTGGGATAATTTATTCTGTATATTTATTTATTATTAGAATGAAAATTACAGTTAAAATAAACTGTGTAGGCTCTACACACGTGCTTTCCATTCGCGTACTTGTATTCGTCTCTCATTTGATTCTCAAAACAATAGCTCATCGGTTACATTGAGCGGTTTTCTCTGATGTCAAAGAACGGTTACATTTTCAAGATAAATTCTGTGTATTTATTCTTTTGAAAGAATCATTGAATGGTATGTAATGAACCATGTAAAAATAAAGCAACGTAGCCATCAACAACAATGCAACGAAAAAACTATCACGGTTATCAGAAAATATTAGTGTAACGGGTCTATCCGCGTTTCTATTAATTCTCCTGGGCAAAATAATCTTTTTAACTATGATTTCAGTTGAAAACCGCTTTCCGTAAAGAAGGTTTATGTAAATTAGAACTTTTATTTAAGCGTTAGTTGTAGAGTAGGCGTGATGATGGTTGAAAGTTGATATAGAAGCAAATATAGTGTTAGCGACCGGAAGTCGTATTGTTACGTCAAGTGGAAGATTATTTAAGTACTGAAGAGAAGAACGCTCAAGAGATCAGATAAGTGATCTCTTTTCAATAACATTTAATTGATCAAGATTGATTGCTCCTCGGGGGGTTTAGTGATCTAAGTGCATTCTCAATTAAATTGCTTTAAAACTATTGTCAAAAAACTTGTGTTAGTTGTTAAAATGGCTCTGATCTTTACTCGAACCCACCAATACCCGCAGTCGACGGGATGCGACAATTAGGTCGTTATTGTTATATCTCTGTTTAGAACCCATTTAGCCACAAGTAAACTGAGTTAAAATTCAATAACTGGGTGACGAGTGTTTCTCAATAAAACAAAACATTTATTACGCTATTAACGTGGATGAATAAAAGTAAAGTAATTATCGCACTCGCTGAAAGCCATCTGATCCCTCCGATCACATTCAAAAGTCTTTCTTCTTTTCGGAGCGCTTCACCCCCCCCCCCTGCTACAGGTATGAAGATAAACCCAGGCACTCGTCCGTCATTGGTCATGCTCTCATTTCCGCACACTCCTCCGCATCAATCGATCTTCTAAACTAAGACTCCCCCCCCCCCCCGTTAAGACATCGTCATGCAGTACAACGCAGACTGAGAAATGCCCGTATGCCCAAAGACTCCGCACTTCTCCCCGTAAAGAGGAAAAATTTTCTCCTGGAAGCTCTGATTTTAATGATGCACTTTGTCTCTCCTGCGTTTCGTCTGCTGAGACAGAGAATGTCACCACCTCTCTCCACTCTCTGACTACCGGAGCTAAAAATAGTCGTAGCGATTCCAGTTCATTGAATTGATTTCTCATTTTCTCTTAGCCATTTTTTTTTCTTTTTCTCTCTTTCTCCCTCATTTTTTGTTTTCCGTATTTTGTTACATTGTAGCAGAATTATGTTTCGATGTGTCTTTTTTTGCTACAATGTATCAAAATTTTGTTTCAACGTACCTTTTTTTTTTTTTTTTTTTTTTGCTGCATTTTTTTATACCTTTTTTTTTCTGCACGTGCAAAGGGAGGAAAAGATTGGGGGCGTAAAAAATTGGAGGGCGAAAAAAAGAAAGAATTAAAATTACACCACCTAGCGAGTTATGTATGCGTTTTGTTTGTGTGTGTGTGCACGCTAGCGGAACTACGGAAAACATCTACTTTGGGAAATGAAAAGCTTAACAGTTTAATGTTGCCAAGCACTCAAAATGATATTACAACGTAAGTTGAGTACAAAGATGTCCTACTTATTATAATACTTAAAACTTAATTACTTTTTTGCAATATTTATATTTTTAATTACTTATCACAATGCTTATATATTTTATTACTTATTATAATACTTATATTTATAATTACTTATTTAATATATATTCAGGTTATAAACTCATCTACCTGTATAAGAGTAAAAAACAAAACTTTAATAAAAACAACGTTTGAGCATTTTCAAAAAAACACATTAACATAACACACGAGTAAAACGCATTTTAAGGCATGACATCTTGCTTAAAGTAATGGCCTCTGCTTTTACTAAAACACTTTTAGTTTTTGTTCTAGTGGACGAAAAATAATAAACTTGGTATTTTTATAAATCTAATAAGATGACTTATAAAATAAAATTATAAAAATAATGTGTCCATTTTTGGCAAAATTCACAGTTTTAGGGTAGTCGGATACCTTAATAGCATAGCTACTTAAGATGACTACAGTACCTGATGATGTGACGTAGGTTGACAATTTTCCACATTTTTTAAAATATGCTAGTCATCACTTAACTGTCATATGAATTTTTCAAAAATCTTTTCCAGAACTGATAGGACTCCCCTGCCCCCCCCCTCAATTTCACCCCTTAACACCGACTTGGTGTTGATTTTCCGTACACTCTGGGGGAAAAAAACATATTAAGAGATATTAAAGATTAGTCTACAAATTTATTTAAACTGCTCGAGAGGTTTGATATACAAATGTCACCCTCGCACTTTAATATAGATATGACCCAAAAATGATCTTATTTTTAGGTATTTAAATATTTTTACATTCTGAAAATCCTTTGGAATTAATAAAGCAATTATATTAGATTATTCCCTTCTTTCCAGATTGCACCCTTTAAGACACGTCAACCAATGGCAGCCAAACATTTACTTGTGTTTATTGCACTAACAGTTTTGATTGCATTAAGAATAAAAAATTATAGTTTCAAAAACTAAAAAACACCCTTTTATAATTAATCGAACTAATTTGTAACTTAATCTTTTAGTCGCCAAATTTGGAAATGGGATCTGAAATGAGTCGCCAGATGCAGGATGGGATCTGAAAATGGAAAATCTTTAATCATGATGATCCTGATCAGGACAATGGAACAAAATTATTAAATTATTGTTTTGTCATCGGTCCTGGACAAGGGAGCAAAATTTGACCTTTCAAAGTGGGTAAAAATTGAGTTCAAAGATACAAGTGAAGTTTATAAAAGGGTGTTAAAAATACTGGAGAGCCCCTGCACTGATGGCATATGTGTGTCTACCGTTTAAAAATAAAGTTATACACCATCTAACTTATTTTAAAAACCCTTCTTGAAGGACTTTGTGCAATATTATCTGTAGCGGAAAATAAATTTATATCTCTATGTAACGCACGGTATAGTTCCAAGACCGAAATGTAGGTGCCGCCATTACAATATGGGTTTGGACCGGAAGTGTGACTGTACGAAACATTGTTGTTTCGTCAGAGAGAGTTTGGATCTGGACAAGTATGCGTTCCCCATTTCGATGTCCAATCCTGGACTATGTAAACTTTACTTATTTTCTCTAAATGTTTGTCTTGTAATTGTCTAAGTGTCTGTTCTTTGTAACTGTGCTATCTTATGCCATTAAATATATTAATTTACCCCGAGATTCTATTAATTACTTTTGGATACCCAAGTAATGATGTAAGCGGCAGTTACATCTATATATTTTCTAACATACAAGCATGATCTATAGATGAAATTTTAATTATGTATTTTAAAACATTATTTATACATTTTTTTTTTTTTTGATAAACCATAAGCTAAAGAAAAGTGAAGCAATGAAAAGTGGGGTGTAATATAATTTTGAAATTTTGCCCTGTGTGTGTGCAGTCCTATTTACTACAGAATTTTAGATCTTAAACAATTAATCCTAATACTTAACAACACAGTAAGCAGGAATTGGTGTAATACAGTCAATTAGATGTATATAAATATAATTGAACAAAGTTTAGAAAAGTATTTAACGATTTTGAGCAATAGCTGCGAGGTGCAGCAATTAAATGAGTTAAGAAAAAAACTGATTTCATTAAAGGTAATAATAGTAAAAATAAAACAAATCGAACATTTTGCACATATTTTTAAAGGCATTCAATTTCTAAACTAATATTTTTTTAATTTTTATTTCTTATTTCATATCCATACTTTCTTTAACGATGATTGAACTGAAGCCGCAAAGTTTTTTCATATATTAAACTTCAATTTACTTCTCCGAAAAGTTAAGGTTTCTTTCTCTTTATATAAATGCTGTAATAAATTTATTATTTGCTATCGCAGCAAATGCCAACGTTCAAGATAACTCGTCAAGTTAGCACCCACGATTTCACATATGTCGTACTTGCTGAATTGGCAGCTATGTGCTTCGTTTTATATAATGTCACCAATACGGTTGCGATAGTACATTATTGCAAGCTCTCGCAGAAAAATATCGCAACGATTGTCTGGACTAGAATCGCTGGGTGATAAGAAATGCGTTGTCTCATACGAAGATTTATTAACAACAATGGAACTAAATATTAAACTTCTCAGGAAACTGCAAGAGCTTCAGATTTATCAAAATCTGAAGACTTTATCAATGAAATGTTGGGCGATGAATGAAACTGCAGAGGAACGCCAAGAACGAATTTTGCGCGAAGAACTAATGAATAGCATTACGTAATACACGTAAAGTACAGTTTAACAGTTTGAGCAATGAGTATTAAAAGTTATATAATTAGTAGATTGAATGCTGATTCACCGTTAGGCAGACAATTTGTAACCCCCTCCCCCCCCTCACAGTTGGGGTTATTTCTTACCTTTCTGACGTTCTAAGCACTTCAAATTGTTACGCCCCCTCTCCCCACTATTTCCAGAGCACTCCCCTCCTTCAGTTCTTTCTTACCTTGCCAGTTTTGATTCTGGAGGGATTTTCCCTTAACTCTCCCTCTCTCCCCTTTTTTTACTGTTTGGAGAGTCTTACCATTGTCCAGAGGCGGCGTAAGGCGTGGGCTGTGTGGGCCACTGCCCACGGCCTCGCGGTGCATAGGGCCTCAAAGCCGAAATAAACTAAACGAAAAGTAAGGAAAATCCAAAAGTGCACGCCACGGTTTTTTTTATTATTAATAAATTAGAAAATTCTCAACTCTATCTCTTTTTCGCCATAAGATATCTAAAAATTGATATGTCGACTTTTTTTTAAAAAAAAAAAAGATATTCTATTTATCTGTGCATGAACACATATGAATAAATAGTACGTGAAAATATTGTTTTCCATTTCCTTTTATTAAAAATTTCTCAACTTTATCGTTTCGACTCATTTGTTCATATTTATTCTGGCAACATTAGCTGGAGTTAAGCTGCTATCGCACGGGGAATCCCTGGTCAGAGACGCACAGTGGTCAGTTTTCCTGATCTGGCGCACGGAAACCCCAAAGATGAAATTGCGCGGGGGAAAAAAACCCACAATTTATGGTCCCCTTGAGTTCTCTAGCGCTTGTGGTAGACATTTTTTGTCAGTACGCGAATGGAAATTTTCAACAACCATCGGTATATATCGGGTTTGTTCTTTCTACAATAAACACTTGCGAGCCTCAACCGTTTGTCCAAAAAAGATTCTGCAGATTTTTGCGGGGTTTTTTGAAAATACATGCCATGGGTAAGTAATTTCTTGATTTGACATTCAAATTAGGTTCAAGTTCGATTAAAAAATAAAAAACATAACATTTATTATAGCATGTAACTCCTAATAATGTATGTTGGTTTTTTGTGTTTAATGGACTAGAACTTTTGGGATTGACACGGATTGATCACAGTAACACTTAAGTCACATAGAGTAGGTATAGACCTTTAATTTAATACCAAATTTAGCTGCTACTTCCTGCAACTCCCATAGATAAGATTTTTTTTCAGCGTTGGCCGATGGTATTACTCGGCGTGCCTTATTCGACGTGTGGAAGAAAGAGCAAGATCTCAAGCGCAAAACTAATACTGTTTTGAGTTTTGTTAGGACTACAACGGACTTTGATAGATATGAGGACCAGCTTTAATTAAAATTAGAAAAATTGTTAAAAATTTCTGCTTGTTTGTGGAGGGGTGGGGGGAAATGGATGAGGTGCCGTAGAAATGAAAAGTTCTTCTCCAAGTCGAATGATGCGTGGTTGTAGGGAGAGTAAGATTTATATCAGCCAAATCAACTCCAGGTCGACCCTCAAAATCATTCGGGGAATGCAAAGCCACAGCAAAGAGGGAAAGAGCACGTCCTCTTCTTGCTTCAGCAAGCAAGCAAGAACTAGCATTTGTTACAAGAATGTCAATGCAAGCAGCTGGAGAAAGAGATGCTGCCTTAATTTTGAAACAAGGGAACTACTTGCTCACCTAGAAGTGCTACTCGCCTGAAGAAATGCTTAGCCCGACAGCCAGAATCGGCGAAAAAAATAACTCCTAACCAAGCCTTTGCTCTTTATGTCGACACCAAAATGTCAAAAGGCCAATATAATAGAATAAAAGGAAATAGCAAAGAATTCCACACTAATATTTACCCCAACTTTAATAAGCTTATATTGTCTAAAATTAACTGTTATCCTCCTGGTATCGTCACTGATGAAATATCAGCAGAGGTTCCAATGCAAGCGCTTGTTGACCACACGAGTCCAGTGCTAGTGACTCAGAATAATCCAATAACTAGTTCTACTGTTTACTAGTGACTTGGCACTCTAAAAATGACCTAAGTATCGTTTTTTTTTATTTAATTGTATTATCTTATATTTTATTTAGTTATATTATTATCTTTCAATGATATATTACTTTCGTATGCTTGAAAATTAAAAGTTGAAAAACATAAACAAACAAATTAGGGAATTCAACCCCCCCCCCCTTCTTTAGATTTAAAAAAAACTTCATTTTAAAAAGTGAAATAATAACTAAAAAAAGAAGGTGTTACAAATAAAGCAGGATATTTCCTTTGTATTATATAAACCCCGTGCACCACGCAATGTATAACACGGGGCATACAACACAGACAGAAGAAAGGATTATAACACAAACATCCATGCCTTCGGGATTCGAACCCAGTCCCTGCGGCACCGCAGTCAGCTTCCCTGACCACTATACCGGATGGGCGGCTTTGTATTATATTAATGTAATTTCTTTTAAAAGCCTGCATGTAAAATTTATAAAGTAAGGCATTTTGTATTAATAATTTTATAATATTAGTCTTATCATTTTTTTCATAAAAATATAATATTTCGATATTATGTGAAGCAAAAAACTTTAAATGTGGGAGATATTACACTTTTGGTTAAATTTTAGCATATATATCATTTTATTATTTTTTTTCTCCAAAATTAATTAAGATTTTGTAAAATAGATCCCTAAAGGTGTTTAAAACATCCTCAAAAATATTACAAAAGTTTCATGTCAAAAAATTAATTATAACACAAAAAGAATAAAATTTTCAAATATTTTTTAAAAAATTAAATTTGCTAAGTTTTGTGAATAATATGTGCAAAATTTTATCTCGTATCATTTTCTGAATGCTAAAATATAATTTTTAAATACATAAATAAAAAAAAATGCTTATAGGGTGCCGAGTCCTTTTAAACACTACGTATTAACCTTTATTGTATATGTGCATTGTTATGTTTGATTGTATTTGTTTAATATGTTAAAATTTAATTTTTTTAACATGTCGTTCTATTTCTTGTATACATTCTCCCATGTGTCAAATTACTGCTTCTGTTAATATCCTTAGATCCTTGTTTAAAAACTAGTTCCCCTCAGCACTCATTTATTCTTGATCAAATTCAAACTTGACATAAATTAGTTAAAACCCTATTAACATTATTTCTTGGTAAAAAACAAAAGAGAATAACCAATTTACATTAATTACTACGATTTTTGATAATTAGATATAATTATGAAGACTTCAAAGCTATAAAATAATTTCCGTGCGCCAGATCGAGAAAACTGACCCCTGTGAGACGGAGCATATAACTCGGGACTTCCCATCATTAAAAAGCCAGCTAATACATCGCATGTAGACGCAGTCTCGCTTCGGTTTCTATATCATATTATAAATTTAAAAAGTATTTGATGGAAGAATAAATAATAATAGTCCTGGACATTTTTCATAATTTATCAATCATGTCAGGTTTAGGCTCTAAGAGGGATAGAGATAAAGGGTGAAAATGGGAATCTGGTGCAGCAAAAAGAAAAAGAAAAATGGAAAAGGTTGTATCCAACCAGGTTTAAAGTTCAGGTATGAGGAAATTTATCGATCAAATTAAATCTGGTCTGATATAGTGAAACAAGCATTTTCCAGTTTTGACCCGGGATTGTGGACGCAGTTAGAAAAGCAGTTATGATTTGCCAAAAGATTTTTCAAATAAATTGGTAGCCAAAAAGAAAAGAATGTTTGATTATGAAGGCGACGATCAACCTATAGAGTCTGTCAAAAACCGCTTTGTGAAACAGACTTTTTTAATACTACTAGCTGCATGGCCCGGCGTTTCATGACGCCATCACTTCTATGTGGGTGTGTACGTGTACGATGTGAGTGCATGGCCCGGCGTTGCACGGGCTTTCTCGTTTAACATTTTCCCTTCTCTTCATAAAATCAGTACTTCCAATATTATCTTTCGAAACTACTTTGACTTCTTTATTTCTTTCCCCTTCGCTTAGCCCGGTGTTTCATGGGCTTTTATCGAGTGAATAACTTAAGGGGTTCACCCATGTAATGGGTTCAAAAAAATGAAAATTTTTTTTCAGTAAATTGTTTCCTTAACATGTCTAGAATACGTTGGTAAAGCTATTTTCTAAAACCCGAAGTCTTTATAAAGAAGCAACTGTTAGAAGAGCAGCTGTTCGGAGCGCTGAGTTGGCAATCGAAGGCTGGGCCTTTTGTGTACAGTCGGCTTGATGCCATTGATCCTTCTACGCAATTATACGTTCATACAAATTTGTAGAGGTTTAAAAAGAAACTTCCATAGTTATTGAATATTTCATCGAACTTGTTTTAGTCTTCGCTACCAGGCATCGCCGAATGAGGGTAAGTTAAGATTTTCACTGTTTTAATCGGACTTAAACTCAGAACGCGTTTTTCTCAAAACTGAGTTTTTCAAACTTTCCTCCATTATATCTCAAGAGCGGTTTGACTGATTTACTTTAAATTTATAGGGGTAGACTTAGCACATATATATACACCAAATGGACTTCGAACATTCAAAAATTCAAAATATTTCTATTTTTTATAGCAAAAACATAAGAAAAACCATGAAATTCGAAACCTTTTTTTTTTCAGAGGTCTACCAAAAATCCAATTTTTGATATTTTCAATTGAGTATAGTCCATTCTGTGCATTTTAGCTTATAGATAAAAATGCCGTTGATCTTTTTAATTTCAGATAAGCCAATCAGCTGGAATCGTGGAGGAAGTGAGCATCCCTTTTTTCGAGGCGGGTGTGTTGAAAACGCTATAACTCACGTTTTATTGGATATTTTTGTGTCTAAACATTTATATACATACTCTTAAAATACATATAAATAAATGATAAAAAAACTTAAAGTTCTATATTTTTACTGGTTGTCAAAAAAAATTCTCTAAAAATAGGCCGTCACATGGATGAACCCCCTTAATTCCCATGGGAATTTTCTGTTTCCCTTAAGACGATAGCACTTCAATGTGTGTGTGTGTATGCGCGCGATGTGGGTGATTTCTATAACTATGTCATTAAAATTCCCTTTTTCGAAATTTGTTCACTTCTTTTCATGAGACAGAATTCTTTCCCCTCCATTTAACATATTTGAATGCATGACATATTTGAATGCATAACATATTGCCCTGTATAGAAATTCCTCTTCCCTTATTAGGGTCAAAACTTCCTGGTAAGTGTATGATTTCTAAATTAACGTCATTACAATTCCCTTTTCCGAAATTTCTTCCACATCTTTCCGATGCCAGACACGTTTCTTTTCTCTCTCTATAGCCCGGCGTTACATTGATTTCTTTTTAAGTGTAGAACTAATCACCCCCTTCCCCTCCCAGACATAAGATTTATTTTCAAATTTCGATCAATGACTTATAGAAAACAAAATATTACTTTATTTAAAAAAAATAAATTTTAAGGAATAAAAGGAAAACGATTCTGATGTCGAGAGTAAAACAAAAACACTTTCATCATTTTTTAATAATAGATAGTTTTTTAGAATCTAAAATAATAAAGTAGATTTCAAAATTTCATTAATCAATTAATTTTTACCTATAGAATGTATTTTTATCGAAAATAATAGACGACGTACACCGATTTAACGAATCCCTTTTTAACGAATTTTCTCTTTTCCCGATTAAAATGAAGGCAAAACCCCCTATTTAATAAATAATATACCCCGAATTAACAAATTATTTAAACAGCCGAAAAAAATTTTCATTAGTTCATATTTAAAAAAAATGTAACTTCTTTTCAAAAGACGTGCCCTTTTTGTCCCGGACAGATAAAGACTTTTCTTGTGAGCAGCAAATTTCCACGGGAAAGGGTACAAACCATTATTTGACTTTACAGGTGCAGATGAATCATTTAAATTTTTGTTTTCTCTATGACTTAAACAAATTAAAAATGTTCCACAAAGCAAATACTGAAAATCTCTCAAGGTTTACACACAGTCCTGCAAGTAGGTGAGAGCTGTGACTTCCAACCTTACGAATTATATGAAGAATTACAAAATATGATCCCAAATTTACCCAACACCATTGCAGATGTGAAACATCTTCTCCAATATGTCATAGAGAACAATTTGAAAGAAATTTTCCCAAATATTTACATTATCTTTCGAATTTTGTTAACAATACCTGTAAATATACCGCTTCTGCTGAGAGGAGATTTTCAAATCAAAACTGATAAAAAAATTCGGTAAGAAATACAGTGGGTCAAGGAAGACTTTCAGCTTTGGCAGTTTTTCCTATTGAAGCAAATATAGCATCTAAGATAAATTACGAACCAATCATTAAGGATTTCAGCGAAACTAAAAGTAGAAAAGTTCTGTTTCTGTAATTTTCTTTATTATTGTTTAATGTGCCAAAGAAATATGAGTAAAGAGTTTGGTTTTTTCTTTATGAATAAAAATTGTTTTTTTTTATAAATTTTATAAACCTTTTTCTTACACCACCAGAGGGCCTCGCAAAATGTATCTGGCTCACCTTAAATTCAGGTCTAGAGCCGCCACTGCCATTGTCCACTACTATGGACACGCCATGTCCCGGACTGGCAACTGTAAGGAGGGGATAGTGGTATAGTTTGGCCATTCTTGCCTATTTCTCACCTTACGGCATCACGGACTATCCATCCACCCGCATTTTTGTTAATAAATACTGTAGATTAATGAAATCGTTTGCAATTACAGTATAGAGCAAGGGTGGCGAACCTTTATGGATCAACGCGCCATTTTTTTCTAAAGAAGTGTTTAACGGGGTATAGACGTGCCGTCAAATAATTTTGACTTGTGATTATTGGGAAAATAATAAAACGAAATGCTAACAACACCAAACTCTTTATTTACGTCGAAAAATACCTTTTGCACTATAGTTGTAAATGTTTTAGTTATACGTGTATAATTCAAATTATAAACTAACATTAGCGTGACTTCTGTTGTTGCAGATTAGATGACAACTTATATTAGGATTGTAAGATGTTACTTTTAGTAGAATGCATGCTGAAATGGAGTCATCGCCAAACGGTTTCTAATAAATTAATTATTTTTACTTTGGTTCACTTTTTTAACGAAAGGATTTGTGATTTGTTTCAAAATGCCGTTTTACAATGATGTTCTGCATACCAATATTCCAAAAAACACACACCGCTTTGTTGCCTTCACTAATAAGGTCACATTTCTAGATTCACCGAATTTGAAATTTTCTGTTACATTTACTGTCTCGCTCTTTTTGTTCTTTTGCTGAACTAGCCATGTTAAATAACAAATAAAAATCGTAAATATAACACAAACTTTAAAGTGCAGTTGTATCAATGAAATTGACTATGCTATGCTTAGACAAATTTTACATCATAAGCAATCATAGTCCACGATATAACTAAGCCATGACAATAACAAACCAGTGTACTCCCCTCCGCCCCTCGACGATCACTTGAGTTTGTTCGTAATCTTCATCGTGAACCTTGTTATTTTGAAATAAAATGCAAACCATTTTAATCGCTGGTGTGCCAAAAATATTGTGTCGCGTGCCATCAATGGCACGCATGCCACTGGTTTGCCATCCCTAGTATAGAGTACACATTATTGTATAAACTGTATTTTCAACTTGTTAATTATCATTTTTTTTTTCACCACGCTTATCGCTTTACTATCTTTTACTTTTAGACATCTTTATTCTTTGTTAAGTCACTGTCATTGTACTGGAACAACAAAGAATTTCTTGATATTTGATCATTGCAAAACTATTAATAATATCAATTTCCATGGTAGTATCATTTTGAGGACATAGCTTTAAGCTGTTAAGCTTTTCATTTTCCATGGTAGATCTCATTTCCGTCTTTTCTCTCTTAAGGGCAGAAATGCTTCTCTCATGATTTGCTTAGGTGGTGATATATTTGCAGTAATTTCAATTTTTTCTCTTTTTTTGCCCTCAAATTTTTTGCGTCCGCAAATCATTTGCTCCCTAGACACGTGCCTAGTGTGCCAAAATGGAAAAGCGGCCTTGCCACAGAAAGTTTTCATGGTGCCTCACGTGAAATTTTAAAGAACACTTTTCGTATAAGCATATTAGACCGAAGGAAATGATAAAAACTCTTGAATGTATACTCTGCATCGATTATAATAAGAATCGAGTACATATACAACAACTTTGGGTTTGTGAACTCCTTCATAATTGTAAATAATTATTTCCTGTAGAACTGGAAAAAAGTAAAATTATTCAGAATCTAATATTTATGATTTATATTTAAAATTTAATTGGTCAATATTCATTGCTTTGAAAAAGTGTTCATTTCATTTTAATTAACCTAAAATATTATTTAAAAAAATTAAGTGCAATCGCGAGATCACTTAAAAAGATTGCGCCTACACCGATAAAATTTTCAGAGTATACCGCGTTCTAGAAACGCTGAATATGAAGGAAACCGCGAGTTACTTCGTGAAGAGAGTTTTTCAAGCGCATCAGAGTTCGTTTATAGTGCAAATTTTATTTCCTCCTGAGGATAAGGTAGTGTCTGGAGTGTAGCTGAGAGGTTGTGAACTCAATGGTCAGTATTGCTTCTGTCGAGTAATGGGTTTGAATCATGAAGCCGCTGAATGTCTTTCGTGTAGAGGTACAGATGCACATTCACTTTTAGGCCAGGAGGGGGGGGGGGCATTAAGTCGATCGCAATCGACCGGTGGACCGCCAAGACATTGTGGGTTGGCCGTCTTTACTAAGAGAGTGAGCTTTGAAGCGTGCTTACTAAAAAAAAAAACATATTTACGGAACAATGACACCAGCTAGATTGGAGAATTGGCTTTTCACATTCTATGCGACTGACCAACCTGGGTGAACCTGAATATAATATATTAAGGGTGAATCTGAATATAACTAAGGAAGCATGTTGTTCCCGTTTCAGAGGGGACCACTATGAATCCAGTGCAAGATTAGCAGTTAGTAATTATATACCGATATATTCAAGGTTTGCGTTCAGAATGCAGACTAGTCTTCTACTGACTAGACGAGAACTAGCTTTAAATGAAAATGATTTATTTTTTAAAGTGTATTTTGAATTGTTGGATAATAAATGCATCATGTGATATTCTTAAATTTTAGGGTACTATTATTTTTATATCTTGCGTTTTGCTTTAAACGTGGTTTGAAGCTTTTTTTTTAATATTGTAGTCATGAATATTAATACATCTCTCTCTTCTATACATTTATTATTGTCATAATATAAGTATTGTTGAATTTTTTAATATACCACACCTACGCCAATGGATGAACCGCAACACCTTGTAAAACTTAGAAGTAGACCGTATCATGTAAAAGCCTGCTCACCCCTGACTTAGGCCGTTATCGTGATCAGCGGGTTCATCTCAATCTATTTCTCCTTGCCACTGATGCGTTGTAAGCGTCCATCCGGATTTTGTACTTTTTCAAACGTTACAAACATGTGTATCGTATTCTACAGTAATTGTTTCCTTTTTTAATAGAGGGCACCTCTAGAGTTAGAGTTACACTTTTGTCGCACTGTAAAGCTACACGAGGACAATTGAAGACGGACTTCGTAAAGATACGAGAAAAACACCTGAGCTGAAACCGCCTCTCCTAACTTCCACACCACAGCGACGGGAGGACGTTTGGGCCTCGATATATTTAACGTGCATTTGCCCCCTCTACACGGCGGGGCTTCAGTGATTGTAGGCTCGAACTCATGACATGCCTGCCACGAATATGTGACCTTGAACACTAGGCTACCACGGTCGTGGATGGTAGATCGAAAATGAATGCTAGAGATTCGAATACAATATGTAACTAGAATGTTGAATTCTTTTGTAGTTGTGAAATGTGTCATCTTGGTTTTTCGAAAAAAACGGCGAGTTAGTTAGTTGTCAAGTGACAACAACAATCTGTAGATTTATATATATGCATTCAAATTTTTTAAATTTATTAAATAATTAATTTTTTATACATATTATTTTGATTAATTATTTTTTATTCTATTATTTATAATTTGTGATTTATTATTTTGATTATTTGATTGTTAAATAAAAATAATTATACTAAACTCACATTAAAAAAAAAAGTATAAAAAAGCATCTACAATACACACTTTTCATAAAAAAAAAAGAAGTGCGCCTTGCAGGAAGCGAGGAAAAAAAACCCCCCAACGCTGGAGGAAGATCCGAACAGCGGCTTGAGAGTTAAATCACACTGGAGGCTCACAGTTCTCATGTTGATATAGAGCTGTTTGGAAAATGCAGGGCCAAGTCAAACGTCGTGGTCGTCACATGACTAAAGTTCAAAAGTATAGGTTCCATTGTCAATAGTCTTCACGATGGTCGACAATGATAAATAATTCGAGCCAAAGGATACGACTGGACAATGCGCCTTAAACTAGAAAAATAAATTTGACAGAGGAAATATCAATCCCTCCTAAGTGAATACTATATTCTCCACCATATTTTATAAGTAAATGCAATTTTGATTTGATTTTAATTTACGTTGCACTATAAAGCAACGCCAGGGTTGTTTGTGACAAATCTCATAATTTTGAATCATGACCAAGTAACAAGAACAACACTTGAGCTAGTACCTCCTTGTCCAAACCTCCACATCACGCCAATGGGAGAATTTTGAGCCTCCACAGATCAAACGTATAATGCACATTCTGTATTTCTCAACTCTATCAAGTTATTTTCCTTGACATTGTATCCATAAAATCCCATTTCTATTCAAGATTCATATGCATACATGCCAGTATACTTCCTAGGTCTTACTTGTAGTACAACTCTACCTTTGTATTCCAGTCTTCGGAAGAGAATATTCGTTACAGATGTTAAATACCTGTCTAAATGTGCTTCACTTATCAAAAATATATGGAGCAAATCAATTGAATTTGAAGTGTTCAATCCATTTCCCCAATATTATGAAATTCTTTCTTTTTGTAAATTTGTGATTGTTATCTCAAATTTAATTTTGAAATTAAATGTACTCTTTCCGAGAAACATTTCTTACCTTCTAAAGGAAATTAATTATTTCTCATCTTAGCCTCATGACAGTGAATGGCTAATTGGAATTGTGATGAAAATTTCTCACAGTATATAAACAATACATTGACTGCGCTATTCTTGTTAATCATTCTGGGAAAAAGGGCTCTTTGTTAGAAAATATTTTTGTCAGATAATTTCTCATTAAATTTTCCTACCGTTAAAAGAAATTTCATAATTTTAAAAAATGAAGTATTTAAACCAACATATTACTTGAAATAGATATTATTCTTGAATGAATTTTAAATTAAATTAAATCATTTGGGCGCGAATTTGCAAATCGCTAACGTCGCCATTTCACTGATTTACAGAAGGTCGTTCACATTTTATGGAAACGATTTTGATAGTTAATATTTATCAATAAATACCGTATTTTTGTGGCAATTTGCTTATATTTGATGGCCATGATTCTTGACAATAGCTCAAACTCGAATCTTTCATGAAAGTAAACTTTTTCTTAGTATTATGCAAATTTCCCTCCATTCCCCTTGAACCGTTTTCCAAATCCTATTCAGTGTTCTTGGATGCTGATTTCCTAAAGTTCATTTAAATAACCCGAAAGCACAAAAGTTCATTGCAGAAGCGTAGTGATTTTACTCGTAATTCATCACATAGAATACATCCTTTTACTGTTTCTGATTCTTTCTTTGCTAAATAAGCAGCAGACGTGTGACTAGAGGTTTTGACGTTCAACTTTATCAATGTCCTTTCCATATAATTTTGAAATTTCTTTCTTAAGAATTGGTTCTAAAATATTTTGCTGATAGTAGAGTGAATTAATTTTGGCTTTACTTGAGACTTTTTTAATTTGCCCCTGTGTTAGAAAATCCTGCAACTATCATGAATCCGTTTGGGAACTTTACACTGCTGAAGTCAATTCGTTCAGTCTTTCTCGTCTGTTGAGCAATAGAAAATTTATCTTCTTTCACTACAGTCACTTAAATATATCCATACCTTATCGAGTGTTACCAAAAAATTTCATTTTTCAACAATTAGGTGTTTTTTACATAATTTTCTACAATTTGCTTTTCTTTCAGCAATATGTTTTAAAAAAGGAGACGAACTTTAGGCTTAAACATGTTTTAATTTTAAATTCTTATGAATGATTTTAATTACAGTTCCGGAAGATATTCATAGTTTTGATGCAATGAATCTTTGAGTCAGCGGATTTTCATTTAGGATCAGAGATATCGCTTTTTTAATTATTGCCTGCGTGGGAATAGTCTTAGGATGAAGTTTCGTGGTCACGTTTTCATTTTTATTTTCTGCTAGACATTTTTTCCCTTTCAAATTTAATATATTATAAATACTTTTTATTTGAATGCAATAACCGAGATTTTCACACCGCTTTTTAATTTGTTGATACGAATATTTCTCCTTGGAAAGCGTAATCATGTAACCTTCAAACCATGCATAATTTTTTGGAGCCATTTTTTAAATCAATCTTTTATTTTACATTCCAATAAAAAGAAAACCTTAGCAGACGATTATTCTGAAGTTGCCAAATTTTTATTTCAAAATGCAAATGAGAAAATGAATTACAAAATCGTTTCCATAAAGTTCTATAAAAGCCATGTGGCTGCTGTAGCCCAGTGGTCAAGGTAACGGACTCGTGGCCGGCGTGTCATGAGTTCGAGCCTAGTACTACTGAAGAACCGCTGAGTAGGGGAGCAATTCAAGTTAAATCTGTTGTGAGCTCAAACGTCCTCTCGTTGGTGTGGTAGTTAGGAGATGGGGGTTTAAAAATTATTTAATTCACAGTTTCGTTGTTATCTACCAGTTGCAAAATAAATATAAGCATGGTTAATTAAGATAGTATTTCTGTTGAAACATAAAAACAGATAGTTAAGGACAAGAATACTTGTACTATAGATTGTTATAACTATTCTCTTTGTGTAAAGGTGACATGTGTTCCTTTAGTCAAAGTCACACAATGACTTATTTTCCTAGCAATTATAAGATATTTTGAAAATAATAAAGTCAAGAGAACCACCAAGTCACACTAATTCATTTCAGTTATATGTTAAAGGAAGAAATTTTGCTAATTAAAATTTAATAGGGGATATTTTGCGAGCCCCCAGCTTATCCACTGCAATAGAAAAAATTAAATTGCTGCACATTGTGTTCCTTATTTATTTCTCTAGCTAAATTTTGCCAGTAAATTTGTCTCTTTTCTGAATTTTTTTAGCACACATTGCAACAGTAATACCTAAACCTATAAAATGCAGCACAATTTCAAGATTATATGCAGAACATGGATTGATCTTTTTTTGTGAAGTTAAAGCCAATTTTAGAGGCCAGATACCCCCCCCCCCCGCAGCTTATAGGATGAAAGTAATTCAAAACCATATTACAAACAATTACTTGAATCTATTATTAATTATTAAATAAATGCTCAAATCTACAATGCATTTGAAAATGCTTAAACCGGTCTGAATGGTACTAAAGCAAATGTGATTACATAATTGATTTTGACTACAGTTTGAAAATGGTGAAGTGCTGAATATCATTTTTTTGTGGTGTATTATAAACGATTAAACTTCCCTATCCATTTTATAATCATCAGGGAAATTGAAACGTTTTCTATATTGTAGTAGTTGCCTAAATAATTAAAAGTAGTTAGAAAGTGTGCTTTTCCTAAAGTTGGTGGATTTTTAACTATTTTAAAAGTTGTTAAGGGGACATGGTACGATTTGCACATACACACAATTTTTTTTAATTTAATGATTTTCATAATTTTTTTGGTCAACTCCTATGTGTATGTATGATGTAAAACAGATTTTGTGCTCAAAATTTCATTAAAAACCTTTTAATTTTTTAAGGGAAAAATTTGAAACTTATGATTGTACATAAACAAAATCTGATTTAAAAGTGTGTCAAACTACGTACAACAAAAGTTGGTATGGGTTTTGCGATAACATGATTGGTATTTGTACAATACTTCTTTTTATGAATGCCTATTGAAAATTCCTTAAAAAATGTGTAAATTCTAAATTCAATTATTTTTTTAAAAATAAGTATTGCTTTGATTGAAAAATGTATACCAACTTTTATTCCATGTACTATTAGCAGCAAGTGAAAAAATTTCCAAGTATTAGACACAATCGAAAAAAAAGCCCTAGCATTTTAAATTAAGGCAAAATGGTTATTTTATCTTTCCGAGAAAAGTCAGTTTAAAGTTTTCATTTGCCATTGGGATGTGAATGAAAACAAACATAAAAGTTATCACAACTCTGCCTTTTTTAAACTTAGAGCTTTCAAATTTTGTGAGTTTGTTGAAAAGTATATAAAAAATAATTTATGCAAAAAAAAAAACATTAGATTTGATTTTTGTCAATGGAACTTTACTGTGTCCCCTTAAAATTTTTTCTGTTCCAAGTTACATCATGCATTTTTCTCTGTAGTAGGGCCTATTATTTAATTTTAAATGATAATGATCTATTATTTCACTGAAACCTTTTCAAGAATAGATAAGTTTCATTTGAAATTTATTTTTTACTCTGATACAACAAAACACCAAACTGCTAAGTAAACCTATCCTTTTGAATTACAATTCTGAAATTATATTTTTTTAAACTTTACAGTTATACTTTAAGTGAAATCCATATTTCCTATAAGGATAATATGTTATAGGGGAACCTATGTTTCTAATAACACAAATAAATAAGTGCACTGAATTTAATGAAATTTTAAATGCATATGAAAATAGTAAAAAGTAGAATATGAGCGATACATAAAAAATCAGTTCGAATGAAATCGCATAGTTTATAATACTGTGTGTGTGATATCTATATTTAATTCATTTAAATCAGTTGAATAATTACTAATGAAATACAAAGCCAGTATAAACACCACACAGTTTAATCAAATCTTCATTTCAGGGTTTCAATAATTACAAATTTTGAAAAACATAAAATTTTTTTTGACTACTTTCTGTATGCTTTGTTGATCAAACATATTATGCTCTCCCAACATTATATATTTCATTTATATTTTTTGCATTTACATAAAATAATTTTATTATGGAATGTAATGTTGAAACAAAATTACTGTTTACAATTACTGAATTTCATGACAAAAAGTAGGCTCTCACAAGATTATATATATTTCTGGCATTTGTATTAAACATCCGACTTTTTAAATGGATTAAATAAATTTTCTGGACTACCTTCTGAACATCATGTTAAACAGAGAAAAATTGTGCTCTTACAAAATTATATAAATAATAGCTTTTTATATCAAACCTTTATCTTTCTCAATTATAATTAATAATGAACATCATTTCAAATATTTGAATTCACAGCAGAGTATAAATTGTGTTTCAAACTTTAAATTATGAGGGCAGGAAGAAAATATAAACCTTTAAAATTTATTGCTTTTCCATTAGTCCTTAATTGCATTTTAGAAAATAATTCCATTTAGTAAAATTTAAAAGGAAAAACAAAAAAAAAAACTAAAGTTGTATTTTTCAAAAGAAAAACACCAGAGGAGTACCTGAGCTTAAATCTGTGTATTATGTAATACTATTTCTAATGGCCTACTTCATGTACAATTTTAATTACAAATGCATTTTTTAACAATCTTAACTGTAGGTAAAATTTATATTTAGAAATGATTTAGGTCAAATAGAGATTATCAAAATCATCTTGGTTATTCAGTAAGTTTGAAAATTTAATTTTAAACATGTGGGTTATTATTATTAAATTGATAATTGTCTCAAAAAGCATTTTAAAATTTAATATCATGAGACATCCTTATTTATCAATTTATTTAATCTTCAGGCAAATAAATGTACATGAATGAAAATTGTTTAGGTCCATGATGTGATAAAACATGAAAATATACTACCTAATATTTATTTGTGATGAAAATTCTTAATTTATAGCAATAAATGCAATATAGAAAAAGGTTTAAATTAGAATGTCTAATTTTTAAAGGTCAAATAATGTTTAAGTTTAGTCATATAAATTATTACTTTCTTGTACATTATGGTAGTAACATCATAAATTAAAAAAAAAAAAACTGTTCAGGATTGTTAAGCAAATCACTTAAGACTCTTTAACGTGATGAAACATTATGTTCCATGCTGCCAAAACTTCTATCTTGGTATAAGTGTAATTTGTGCTTAATGTTTTTCTTATATTATTTTCTTTATTATGTATCATGTTATTACATTCACTGAATTGCTAGGAAGATTTGTTTACATTTTATAATAATTTTCAGAATTACATAAAATTATTAAAACATTTTTTTGGGGGGGGGGGGGGAGTCACAAATTATAAAAATACTAATAATATTTGTATTATTTTACTCAAGTTCCCTTTATTGTAGTCTAATTAGTTACACTATTAGTTTCAAGGAATATAAAAACAAAAAAGTAAGCATTTGGACATAGATAAAATACATTTCACACTTAAAATTTTCCAAAGATCACAATGATTGTCTTATGAATATTAAGACTAATAACTGGATAAATAACACAAAAATTTAAGTAGCTATAAAAACTTTGAATTTTTAATCACAGAATATATTAAAAAAACTTTATGCATTTCAGTTATTATTAATAAAAAAAATTAAATTATTTGACAAGGGGAATGAATCACTTTATAAATCATAATACATTGTTTGATTTCAAACTTTTTTTCAAATTTTTTACTGCTCTATAGCTTTTAAAGAAATCATAGGTACAAATGCATTTTTGTGAAATCAGAACTAAATACTATGTGAATGGAATAGTTAATAATTTTGTTTTCATAACTTAATAGATAAGGGGTATTATTCTTTTCTGGGCTCCTATGACCTTCAGCTGTGGTGTGATAAAGGTGAAAGAGACAAACATTTATATCACACATTCCTCATATAAAAATTTTATTAAAAAATTTAATACATACCGAAAATAAAATGCGAATTTGCTCAGTTACACATAAAAGGAAAATATACATTGCAACTTGTTATAACATATCATTATTTATATACCGCCATTTTTATCCTTTTATTATTTCAGATTCAGCTTGCCATTTCAATTAACACTTGGTTGGGGAGGGTCATCTCAGTCATCACAACTGAAAAAATAAATAAAATTTGAAAATGTCATCAGTATTTTATTTCAAATATATAAATAACTTAGCAAAAGTATATAGTTCACAAAGCATAACTAACTCTCTAATTCTAGTTGATAGAAATATAAATCAAAAATGAACCTCATTTAGCAACATTGTAAAACATTTATTTTTTCATACAGTAGAATAAATGTTACAAACTAAAATATTTGTTACATTCAACTCAGATAACATAAAAATAAGATTTAAATTCATTCCCACAAATGAAAACCCCTGATAATTTATACTTTGGAAAACTGCTAACAAAGACATATGTATTGCTAGAAGCATAAATACGAAGTGTTACCAAGAATGAACTTATTAAATGTGTTTGTTAAAAGAAGAATAATCTCAAAGCATTTTTACAGCTTTTACAAATTTACTCTACACACCTAAATGAGGGAAAACATAGTAAATTTCTCAAAATCATTCAATTTTTTTAATACAGTTCAGAAAAGTATTAGCACAATTTTTTAAAAATATTTAATTATTCCTTAAATAATCAATTATGCAATACAATACATAAATGTAGCAATTACATAGGAATATATATATGCATATGTAGAGGAAATTCAATTTGTACTTTTTTTCTTGGCAACTGATTTAAATTAAAATGGAAAACATTTTTTTGAAGATTAAAAATTATAATTAAAATGAACTTAATCATTTTTTAATTTGTGTATGTATTAATATTTTAATATAATTCTTATTTGCCAAATATTTTTTAGCAGACAATTTATTTTTTAATTTATTTCTTGGCTAATGTAAAATGTTTTCTGGCAATAGAATTGAATTTTGGTTAGTTAATGCATTGTAAATAAAATGTTGTTTTGGAAGATATTCTGAAGAGATATCTGCCTCATATTTACCACTAAATTGACTCCTATTCTCTACTACTATAACTATAACATGTATATATTACTCCCAAAACTAATTCCTAATATATAGTTTAAAAAGTGGCCTCCAACCTTTTAAAAAAAATTATGATCAAAAATTCATTTTATTAGTCTGTGTTATTGAAATGAAATATATTAAATAAGAAATAAAAGTAGAAACATGTATTATAGTTGCTTTCAGGTATTATAATGAAAATCATTTAATCAAAAGAAATTGCAAGATTTTTTTTCTCAAAATAACTTAATACCAAACAAAACTACAGGAAGCTACCTTTAAATAGAGGTACAACACTTACACTAAAAATGTAAAAGGACATTGTTTATAAGCGTTGTAAAAACATAGACAGAAAAATCAATTCTTTCCTCTATATTGTTTTTCTAAATTGTAAGGTTATTATTAAATTCAAAACTTTTAATTTCCCCAAATGCATTATGAATTTAAACACTCCTATGCCTTAGGTTATATTACCCATATTAGATATTTTGGTAAAGCAATTTTTACAGAAATCATTTTTGAGATGCTTCGGTTAAGCATCGCTCTTCAGTGCACTGCCAGTATCGCTGATAAGCAAGAAAACCTTCTTTATTGCGATATTGTCGGCTCTGCCACGAATTTTGTTATCAAATGAAGAATGTATGTAAAAAGTATACATTAATGGACAACGGATCAATACATTATGCATTAACATTTTAAATTATACTATGCTATCAAGAAATCGGGATTTGTTTTGATTTTTCAATATTTATTTAAAACTCAACATATTTATTCAACACTTTTTTTTGTTTTATTTTGAGAAATTCATAAACAAAATTTGCCATTGATAAAACTATATGCAACCTGCAGCCGCGTGCATGCGCTGCACACCTGCTAGGATCAGCCCTGATACAGGCATAATTCTGAGTTATAGGTTCATTCCTGCTTGGAAATTACTTTCATTACTAATTAAGGCACAATTAACCTTTAAATTTTAGAAAAATTCTTAATAAAAAAAATCGTTTCAGTTTATGTACGCAAAGAGCAAAAAATGAGCCAACCGGTCAAGTTTGTGTAAATATTTTAACAGAAAACAATGGATCCTTTTTGATACCCTAATAAAAATCATTAAGGTGTTTTTTTTAAAATGAAAATAGCATGAAAAAAAAGCAATAAACATTTAAAGGTACATAATTTCAACAATATATAATTACTATTACACTTTATAAAAGAAACATATTTCTAACCTTGCCCTTCAGAAATGATGCTGTAAGAAAACATTCCCGAAATATCAAGAAACACTTTCCTCACTATTTATGTTTAATGTGATATCAAAAAATTTATTGTCTTACAGTATTGTGAAAAATGTTTTAAAAGTAACTAATTTTCAAATAAGTTATCTTATAATTAAATAAGAGTGGTACATAAATTACAAACGTTTTCAAACTGATGTTAAAATTTTTGCATCATAAACTTGAAACGTTTAATGTCTTTTTTAAATATTAAATGATTTTCTTATTTTGAAAAATATTCGGAATTTAAAAAAGAATATAAGCTTATTTCTTAATTTTTAATGCTTTGTTATACTCAATTAGTTACCATGTCCAAAATTTTCTGTCAAATATTAAATTTTAAATATAATTAACTTTTTCATAAAAAAAAAATGAATAACATTTTCACATGACTTTTTCATATTAAATACGTAGTTACAAAAGCATGGCACAATTAAAACATCTAAAATAAGATAAAGAGCAAAAGAGAATTAATTCTTCATATGAAAATGAATAGAGGAAAGCATGAGAAAAACATACCTTTCAGACCCCAATTTCTGCTCATAAGAATCTTTCATTGCAACAGGATCTGTATTATAAGTACAAATTCCTTCAAGAACATTCTGAACTGTAAAGAAATACGCCAAATTAAAAGTAATAACTTTTTCCAGTGAACCGTAATTAACAAATCTCTAACAAAAAAAACCCCTGTATAACACAGTATATATTCTAACCATAATGCATAAATACAGGAACACATTTTCAAATCTGTTTTTACTTGAACTTTTATTTTGATTTTTTAATTGGAAATCAAAAAACTTTATTCCTTTTTGCTTAATTGCATCTACTTATTATTAGAGTGAGTGAATGAATATTAACGTCCCACTGTTCAGCTACACGAGGGCTATTGGGGATGGTCCGTGTAATTTTGAACCATGCTCAAGTGACGCGAGCAACACCTGAGCTGGCACCCCCTCTCCTAACTACCACACCACACCAATGGGAGGACGTTTGAGCTCTCAACAGATTTTATGTCCATCGCTCCCTTACACGGCGGGTCTTCAGTGGTACTGGGATCAAACTCATGACATGGCTAGCCACGATTCGATGCCTAGACCACTTGGCTACCGCGGCCACTACTTATTATCGGAATGGTATATATAGGATATTTGCTTTCATAGTTTTATACTTTAGATGAGTGAATATTGGAATGTAAATTGTATTTTAAAGCAGAAGATACAAGCAATATTTTTATTTTAAAAAAAAAGTAAACATGAAATACAATTATAAAATGTATGTAGTTTTGAAAGCAAAGATTACATGCGTATACTGGTTGCTAGAAATATAATTGAACATTGAATCTCATTTAACAAAATCAATACTACATAAAACATTACTTTCATACAATAAAAGTAATTCATATAAATTTAATTCTCATGACAGTTAAAACCAACCAAACTATTTAATTTAGGCAAATTTTGTTATTAACACAAAAACTAATGTTTTCCCAAAAAATATAAATGTAAAATGTTACCAGAAGGGGGGGGGGGAAGAACATTTTTTTTTCATGTAATCAAACATTTCTATTAAATAGCACATTTCAGAAAATCAAACCTTTTTTAGCAAATTAAATAATAAGGCTTTTTGAAAAGGAATAGCAATTTTTCTCAAAATAATCCAAGGAACTTCTCTATAATTTGTTGGTAAGTATTAATGGGATTATTTTAAAGTCATTAAATTTTTTTAGCATTTTGCAAGAACAAAGAATAATTATTCCTTTCATACATGACATACGTTTATTACAAAGATAAAAGCAGCATGTAGGTTTCAAAATTCAAATTTAAGGAATGTACACAAATTCATTTAATACATTGCATATAAATTTTTTTTTACAAATTCATTTGATGATTCACCATTTTATACAGTGCAAATTAACGCATCTTAAAATTTGTATTCAACAATTACTTTTATTATACTTTGTATTTCTAAATTTAAACTTGTTAATAAATCTAAATTAGCTTGGAACAAATCAAGAATGATGTGTTTCTATTTTTGCATGCCTTGACAAGCAAATAAGTTTATTCAATTGATTTTCCTAAAAGGTAAAGCATATTAAAACATCATTCTGAATATAATTGAAAATCCACAAATATTACTAACACTTGATTCTGAAATGAGGTATAATTAGGGCAATTAAAAACAATCATTAAATATGTTGGATCAAAATAAGAAGTTTTGCTAATACAATACAGAATCATTAACCTTTTACACGCCAATGTTCCAATATTGGAACATAAATTTTGAAATTTTCTAAAAAATTCAATTTTATTCATATTTTTCCTTAAAAATTATTTTGAAGACAAAAAATCTTGATTGATTTTTTGAAATTGAAGTACTGTTGCTAAAGTAAATAGCATCTCTGAGAAAAAATTCTAAATTATGCATTTTTTTCTACTTTTGATTGGGTAAAATTCAAAATTTCATGTAAAATTCAAAATTTGAAAAATATTTTTATTATTTGGTAAAAGTAATTAAAAATGATCCTTTTAACTGTAGACTGCAAGATATCATAAAAAATATAGTTATTTTTTTACTATCTGTTTTGAAATTTCAATGTTCCAAAAATGGAACATTGGGGTGTAAAGGTATATTTTTTCACACAATGCGGTTATTATGTTTACAAATCACAGAAAAGTTAAAAAAGATTTCTGAATGCTAAAAACTTATAGTATGTGTCGGAAGAAAATACTTATGACTTCACTTTCGTTTCAGCTCCCTCTCTCAACTCCCCCACCCCCCTTTCAACAGTTTCTGGACAATCTCAAGTGAATTTCTCAGCTGCAGCAAAACTACCATGTGCGTTTATTGATAGATGTAGCGTATGTCTTACTTGGAGAGGAATGTCACGTAATAAGGTCTTATATTATTTTGTGTTTCGTCAGTTAGTGAATATCCATTACGCTGCTAAGATGTCGCATTCAAAGCCTTTCCAGACTGTAGAAGCTTTGGAATATTTTTATACACAATCAGATGATGCAGAGCCTATTGATATTTGTCAGTTTCCCCTAGAAGAAAGTGGGTTTTGACTGACGAGGAAGATTTCGATGAAGATACTTTTCAGTCTGTTCTACCAGTAGATGTTTGAGGCAAAATCGAAATTTCTGCAAGCATAGATGATGAAATACCTCATGTATGTCAGAAAAACACAGCGAAAAAATGCCTCGTGTGCGAAAAAAGATTGCTTGAGAAATGTTTTCCTAGTTATATATGAACAATAAAAATAGTATTTAGGACATAAAAGAACACAAGAAACAATAATATATTTTATTTTTATTTCTCCTTTTAAAGAATTTTGGTAAATCTGTATTTTTCTAGTTTTTTTTGCTTTATTATACTATAGCTTTGAGAATTTTGATGTGAAGGTTATTTGTTTATTTCTTTGTCCTACTGAAGTTTTTCTTTATTGTTTCTAAAAAAGTTATTGTAATTTTCTGAAATGTATAAATCCCTTTGTTTATAAATTATATTTTCAACTGAATCTGTTTTATTTTGGAATTATATTTAAAAGTTTATTTCAGATGTGGCGCCAACAGGGGACACCCATCGGGGAATCTGCGCCCCCCCCTCCCATCGGGGTACATTTAAAAACCTCTGCAAAGAAAAAAGGAAGATTTTTCTCTTTCACACGCAAACTTTTAGTTCTTTTCCCCCATTTTAATGTTTAGATTTTTAAGGACCATTTTTCAATTGTCTGTCGGGTATCATACCCCACCCCTATAACGGAGGGGTGGGGGGTGGGGAATGATGAAACCCTGTTGGGAAATGTTTAATGACACCTCTGGTTAAGATACTACTTCTTAAAAATGTATATAATAACTGATTTTTGAATTAAAATGTTATTGGTCGTACTCTTAAAAAACATGTGAAAAAAACTAAATGGTACCTACCCCCCAATGTTCCATTTTTGGAACATGCTAAAAATCTTAAAATTTTTCTTTTTCTTTTATAGTTCTTATGTTTCAATTTTAATTTGATTTTATCAAAATTTAGTTTACGTTACCTTTCACTCATAGTGCAGCATTTTTAAAAGGTTAATCAAGTAACAGCCTACTCATATCATTTAGATCAAATTCCTCAATAAATACTCTTTACTTGATTTTTTTCTCGTAATTGTATACATATTAATTTGATGTTACACAACCAAAAGATATAAAAAAAAACACTTTCCCCAGATAATATTTAGTGACTAAAAATAATATATATCAATAATTTTGATCTATAATTTTATTTGTGCTTTAAAATTTCTTTTGTTACAGGTTACTGCACAATTAACACTCTTAATTTTAGAAAACTTCAAAATCAGCCAAATTTCTTTATTTCTGTATATGTATACAAAGAGCAAAAACCAATGAACCATGTATTAAATTGGCCAGTATTATGTAAACAAGTTATACAAAAAACAATGAACCATTTTTATTAGCACACTGATAATAATTAAAGTGAATTTTCATCATGTTAGAAGCATAAAAAAAAACATTAACATTAATATAAACATAATTCAAAACATGTACAAGTACAATCAAATTTTATAATGCAAACAAATTTCTGACCTTGTCATTCAGGAATTATTTCAAAACCCCTTTTAGAAAATTACAGAAGCTTTACTGGTACTTTTCATCGTTAAATGATATCAAAATTTTAATTAGCTTATTAAGTATCATAAGAAATAAGTAAGTCGCCCACCCAGTATAGTGGTTAGCGACCCTGACTGCAGTGCTGTAGAGCCTGGGTTCGAATCCCAGAGAAGACATGGATGTTTGTAAATGTACAGTTCCCTTTGTAGTAGGGGGGAACCGTAAGTCCTCTTGTGAGGTTGGTGGAAGGGGAAGATAGGTGGGAGGCCCCTGACCATCCCCCAGGGTGTTTTCCCTCAAAATTGGGGTGGAACCGAACTAAAATCGTACTGTCACCTGAATAGTGCTCAAGGCTACGTCCAACAACAGGTGTACATCTAGCCCCTTGCCTTGATGAATTTCGAGGGCCAGAATGTGACACAGTCGAGATAAGGTGGCATATGAAACAACAAGACATAATTTCAAAGGAAATGTATTTAATCAATTTTTTTTCTTAATTTAAAATAAGAAATATATATATAGAGAGAGAGTCGAATGATTTTATACTATTGAAAAAATATAAATGTTTACCTTACATTTTAAACTTAATTTGACTTAAGTTCATATTAAAGCATTAAATTTTTTTTATTCTATCAAAAGTAATTGGACTTAAAAAAAATAATATAAATTTATTTCCCGATTTTGAGTAAAACATTCGATTTTTTCAATTGCTTCCAAGTTCAAACTTTTTCTCGATAATATAATTATTTATAGAATTTCAAAAACAAAAAAATTAGACTCCTTCATATTAATAACCATTTGTTACAAATGCATGGCACAATTACAGCATGTAAAGCAAAATATTATAACAAAAGATAATCATTTCTTCACTGAAAGAGTGAAGTGTAAGAAAAGCATAACCATTGCCACTCATAACTCTGCTCATAGGAAGCATTTATCTGCAACCACATCTGCTTTAAGAGCACAAATTTTTTTATGAGCACACTAAACTGTAACGGATTACACCAAAATAAAAAAAAATTATTATTTCAAGTAAAGTCTACTCGACAAAGATTTAATGAAGAATCCTGTGTAACAGTGAAAATGCATTGGCAATGCTGTATAGATTTAGGGACAATTATCACTCGCATTAATAGAAAATAAATAATCTTAGTCTTTCAGATTTCTTTTGGGAGGAGGGTATAACACTGCCCATTAAACTTTTAAAACTGTACTGAAGTTAGTATGCATGATAATGCTTGTTTCAGTGAGTGAAAAAACAAAGATTTTAGTATTTTCAACATATACAAAATACATTCAGTCCCAGAGTTAAAATTTTCCGATATTCAGCACCATTTTTTAAAAATTTTTTGAAGGTACCTTTGAATTTATAAGAGTTAGATCTGCATAATTATTTTGAGAATAATAAAAAAATTTTAATGTAAAATTAAAATATTAAGAAAAATAGAGCTTTTTCCTTACAATAATTAGAAGTTCAACAGTATAGCTAAGAAGTTTTTACTTTAAAAATCTTCAGCTTATACGAAAGCAAAGTGTGTTCATCTATATAAATAAAATTGAAGTGTCTGTTTGTAATTTCAAATTAGCAGTTTGTTACTAAATGCATTTAAAGGTATTTACGGTACTTATATCAAAAAATAAATTTTTAAATTTTTTGTCTGTCTGTTTTTTCCGGCTAATCTCGGAAACGGCTGGTGCGATTTTAAAAATTCTTTCACTAATGGAAAGCTACATTAACGGGGAGTAACATAGGCTATATTTTATTCCCGTATTCTTACGGGAACGGGAACTATACGGGTGAACGTGAAACTGAATGCCAAGATGAACGCCAAGCTGAGCTAATGAAGTCGTTGTTTTGGTCACTGGCGACCAATAGTCTTCATGAGATATAATAGTGTTACGCGCACATGATAATACGCTGACACGTGCCATAATTTTTTTTTTTTTATAATAGTTATCTCACTGTTCAGTTAAGTAGAGCATCGGCTGTTTCGGATGCACTTTTAAAAATAATAAATCAAGGCTTCATAAGCAAAAAGCAATGCAAGAAACAAAAAATTGATGTTTTACAGTTAGTTGTAATCCTTTTTTTTTTATTTACATTTTTTAGTTACATTTAAACAATAGTTGTTATAATCCCAATCTATATCTATATAAATAAATAAAATTGAAGTGTCTGTTTGTAATCTCAAATTAGCAGTTTGTTACTAAATGCATTTAAAGGTATTTACGGTACTTATATCAAAAAATAAATTTAAAAATTTTTTTGTCTGTCTGTCTCTGTTTGTTCCGGCTAATCTCGGAAACGGCTGGTGCGATTTTAAAAATTCTTCCATTATTACATTTTCAGTTTTTTTAAACTAAGCTCAATTTTAGAATTTTAAAATTTTATTGGTTCCAGTCAAGCAATAAAAAAAATTGCCATATTATATTACTTTTTAATGATAATAATTACGACTTTGACAGTTATTTAAAAACATCAACGCGAGCGGAGCCGCAGGTAAAAGCTAGTAAGAAGATATAATTAATATTTCTATTTAAAAAAATTTAAATAAAATAAAATCACAAAATGTACATAGTATTCAAAGCTTAGGTTACAGGTTAATTCTAGTTGCAAAAAATAGTTAAGTATTGGATCTCTTGTAACAAAGTCAAGAATATTATTTACTTTTACTTGTATTCAGATACATAAGCTACAAAATAATACGTCATTGCCATAGAATAAAGGTATTTCAAAATTCATGAGTGGAATTCTTCACAACAATTGAAACAATTGTAACTATTCAATTTTGGAGAACTTTGTTAGAAACACAAGCACTTAAGATTTTGCAAAGAATATAAATAAATGTAAATTGTGCCCAGAAGGGAAAAAAAATTTATTCTCTTTAATTTATTTCAAGTGATCAAACATTTCTAAGAAATAATATACATCAAGGAATATGTCCTTTTTTTAGCAACATAAATGATATATCTTTGGAAAGCCCTAGCAATTTCTCAAGCACATTCCAACGAAATTTCTCTATAACTTGATGTAAAGCATTAATGTAGTTTTGTTTAAGTGATTCAATTTTTAAGCTTTTTGAAGAATCACAAAGAGTAACTATTCATATTTTTTTCATTCTTTAGCACAGACACAAGCAGCATACAGTTATTGAATTTTTAGTTTAGAGAGTGGATCAAAATTTGCATGACACACAAATATAAAAAATTTTACAAATTTTTTTATTTTTTGAAATTTAATACAGTGAAAATTAACTATTTATTAAATTTCTAATTTACGAATAATTTTTTTAAATTCTTTGTTATTGAAATTAAATACTGTTAACTTAAAATAAATTTTAACCACAGTTACATTGTCTTTCTCTTTTCGCTTGTACAAATCTTAAAATCTGCTGTATAAAAATAATTAGTTTTGCTATCATGATAAAAAATCATTTTAATCAAGTAGCAAGCAACCTAAATCATTTAACCTAAATAAATGCTATTTTTTTCTTTCTTTTTTTGAAAAAGTCATAGATATTTGTATGATGTTATAATCCCATGAGATATAAAACTACCCTATCTACAGAAAAAATATTAACTAAAAAAAATTTATATATCAATAATTTTGCTATATAGCTTAACTCGTGCTTGAAAATTTTATTACTGCAAGCGACTACTCAATAGTCTTAATTTTACAGTAATTCAACCGAATTCACATATTTCCATATATGTATACTATGTCCAAACTATTAAAACATACTTAAAATAAGCCAGATTTGTGTAGACCGGTTTTTCACAAAACATTGCCATATTTTTACAGGTACAGAGGAAATCATTTAAATGGTTTCTTTTTCATTTCAATAGCAAGGGGAAAAAACAATTAACATTAATAGTAACAAATCTCCAACCTGCAATAAATGCTTTCACACTTTATAATGCAAGAAAATTTGAAACCTTGTTATTCAGGAATGATTTCAAGAACATCTTTTAGATAATTCAAGTAGGTTGCCTCATTCTTTTTATTTATTTTTAAAGTGATACAGAAAATTTGACTATTTTCAAAAGTATCATTAAAAAAAACTCTAATAAAAAATAATCTTTCAAATATGTTTCCACATTCTGAAACAAGAGTGGGATATTAAAAATTACCAATATTTTCAAACTATTGAGAATATATAAATAATATCCTCAGATTCTAACCTTAATTTGAGATGCTCAATGATTTCTATATTCTGAATATTTCTAGAATATTACAAAGCTATATTAGCTTCTTTTTTTAAATGTTTAATGAGTATCTGTGATACAATTAATTTTATTTAATTAGATTCAGAATCCAAAATTTTTCATCACGTGTATGATTCTGATACTAAATAAAAATTTTATAACTAAATGAATAACAGTTTCAGGTAATTTTTTGTATTAAATTACCACTTTTTGCTAAATTGAGATAAAACTAAAGCATAGAAAGCAGAATGTATAACAAATGATCATCACTTCTACATAGAAAGGTGAAAGACGCGGCACACACACACACACACAAAATAGAATGTACCTTTTACATTCCAAAATCTGGTCATATGAAGCTTGTATTTTCAACTGGATCATATTTCCTTTGCACAAATTCTTCACGAGCATACCAAACTGTAAAGGAATAAATGAAATTAAAAACATAATTATTTTAAGTGAACTCTAATCAAAAGATACTATAACAAAGTAACTTGTAAAACACTTAAAACGAAATGACAAAGCTGCACAGATTTGAAAACAATAATAGAGAAGATGGAAAATGTTAATTTTATAACTTTTTTAGAGAATTTCTTACAATTAAGAAATATTATACAAAATAACTGTACATATCTGTACTGAAAAGCCCTTGAAAAAGTACAATATGTGTTGTTCCATATATATTCACAAAGAATACTTTTAACCACAATTTTTTTCTAATATTTGAACTAATATCACTGCTGAAAATACCTAAACTGTTTTTTTTAAAAAACTTTCCAACATGCATTGATATTAATAAATGAAATATGGCCCAAACAAATTCAGTTATGAATTTTTTTCAAAATTTTAAATGTTTTTAATTGCTATATAAATGATAGTCATTATGTTCTTTTTAATGCATTCTACATTTTGTTTGTAGTCTTTGTGTCATTAACCGAAACAGAAATCATTCACATATTTTGGATTAATTTTTAAAAACCAATTGAATAATACTTCCAGCAGTATTTTTAAATATTCAAAGTAATGTAATTTATGATTTAAATCATATATAAAACATATATCTGCTGAAACAAACTAAACAGGGATTTTTTTTTTCTAAACATATTCAAAAATATCTCAAAATTAAGATACAGTGTGATTAAGAAAAATTCAGTCATGAAATTTTGCAACCTTTTTAAAAGTTTTTAATTGCCATAAATGATAGAATCACAAAATTATGTATTATTAACTTAAACAGAATTCATTTGCACAATATTTTAGTTTAATTTTTAAAAATCAATTAGAAAATATTTCAAGCAACATTTTAATTTTTTTCAAAATATCATTTATGTTTCAAAATATATATCAAACTATCCCAAATTTAATCAATAAAAAGTATTTAACAAAATATATTTAATGTGCATAAAATACACATATAAAATGCCAAAATTTACTCTCAGTCTAATGGAATAGCTATATTTATTTCAAGACTATAATCCAAGAACAAATTTACAGCCCTATTCGAAAGCAGCTTACACATTAATTTGGCACAGAATTAGACTTTCTTTTTCTACTTCTAATATGTAGCTTCATATATATGCGATGAGCAGGAAAAAAAAATCCAAGAGACAATTTTAAGAGGAGCCATTTTATGATGCTTAACAAGAGAATGATTAATAAAAATTATTCAAATTTTCTATGTACATTTACAATTATTTTTTTATGCTCCTATAAAATTTTCTTTAATAAATTATATATAAGCATTATAATTGAAAATATGTGTGATTTATATATTTAAACTATTTGCCTGAGATTTAAAAAAAAACTGTTTAGAAGAAATTTAGTTTACAGAACATTTCAAAATATTACAAGGATTCTTTAGAGATTTAATTTTTTTTTACAGTTTTAAAACGAAATTTCCATTAAGTTTACATGCTTTAATGAGAATTTATCATGGGTTTATATTCTCTATGCTTTCATTACACACTTCCTGATATATTATTAGAAGTAAGTGGGAATCAATTTTTCCTTTCTTCAAATGATCAATTTTTTAAAAAAAATTTCAATATAATTATAGCTTTATTTTTTTTTTTATTAGAAAACAAATTTTAAAAGAAATGTACTTATCATAATATACATATTTACCAATTATTCTGGTATATAGCTTCATTCATGCCTTAAAATATCTTACTCTGCACATTAATACACAATTAATCCTGTTTAAAATTTTTTAAAATATTAAAATTGAAACAAGTTAATTTTTCTTTTTGTATTTGCATACATAGGTCAAATAATTGAGTTAGACTTAGAATAGGCAGAATTGTGCAAACAAGTTATATATAAGGCATTGTTACATTTTTACTGTATACTGAACATTTTTAATGTGCTGTTTAATTTAAATAGCATAAAAAAGCAATAATTCTCATCACATTAAGATTCATAAAAGGAAATTAGAATTAATACTATCACACTATGTAACTACTGTGTTTCAAACTTGAAATTCACTTTAATTATTTGGCAAAGCTCTTGTTTTTTCATATATGTTTATTGTGTTACCAAAAATTTAATATAATTTTATGTATGGAGAAAATTATATTGCAATGGATTGTATTATTACATATTGTTAGAAATATATTTCAAAAGAAAAATATTTATTAAAATTTTTATCTTAATCTAAAATAAGAATGGCATGTGGATAAAGTTCAAACATTTTCATATTGTTGAAAAGATATAAATGTTGACCTTACATTTCAACTTTAATTTGATTAAAATTCATGCTTAAGCATTAAATCATTTTTATATTCTGAAAAAATCCTTGAAGCTTTATTTTCTACATTTAAATTAAAAAATTCAATTTTTTTTAAAACTGCTTGAGTTCAAAACATTCCCTCACAAATATAATTATATATATATGTATATATACCCATTTATAGAATTTTAATGGAATAACAAATAAAACTTTCATGACTCATTTTTATCAATAACCACTTGTTTCAAAAGTATGGCACAACTAAAGAAAAATATTTAGTAAAAGGTAATAATTTCTTCATTGAAAGATGAAAAGAGCATAGCGTTTCCACACCAAACGCTGCACATAAGAAGTTTTTTCTGTATTTAAGTGACAACAAATTTCTTCACAAGTGCACTGAACTGTAAAGGAATATTTCAAATTAAAAATGTTTATTATTTAAGTGAACCCTTGTAAAAAATAAGCTAACAAAGAAGCCTGTATGACATTGAAAATATATTGACAATGTTGCATAGATTTAGGGACAAAACACACTCAAACATTAATAGAAATTAAACAATCTTTATTTTTCTGATATATTTTGGAAAGCAGGTATAAAACTCAAAAATTTAAAATTGTACTGATGTTAAAATTCATGATAATGTTTGTTTCAGCATTTCATAAAACAAAGATTTTAGTATTTTTGACACATATATACCAAATACATTCAACCTCAGAGTTAATATTCCCTGTTAATATTCAGAGTATTATTTCTGAAAATTTTGACATCTTCGAATTTATAAATGTGAAACATGAATAATTATTAACAGTATAATAGAAAAATTCTCATTCAAAATGATAACATTAGGAAAAATAGAGCCTTTTCCTTCGAACAGCTAGAATTTGATCAATATAGCTAAGAGAGAAGTTTACTATAAAAATCTTCAGAAGTGCATATATGATTGCAAAATTTAGCACATAAGCTATTACTAATACATCTACTTAAAAAATTAACATAAAAAATTTAAACGTTTACAGTATTCAAAACCTATAGAAAAATTGTCGTTTAAAATTATAATATTAGGGGAAAAAAGAACCTTTTCATTGCAAGAGCTAAAATTTGAACAATATAGCTAAGAAATTTTCTTTAAAAAATCTTCAGAAGAGCATATACAATTGCAAAATTTAGGCATGTCAAACACGCAGGCCACATGTAGCCCGCCAGTACATAGGTTACGGCCCACAAAGACATTTTACAAAATCAATTTTTATAAGTTTTTTTTTTTAAATTTTGAAACTTACTGCAGTAAACTCTTAAAAATTTACAACATATTAACATGTTATCTGTTCTTGTTTTTAAAAAAATGCTATTTAATTATAAAAAGGTCTTTAAATAAAAATTATTTAATATTTTATTAATTTTTTTATTTAATTTTATTACAATGAATTAATTTTTATTAAATTCTTAAAAGCATTTATAAATATTATTTGCCATAGATCGCACTACAGTGAGTGAATATTAACGTCCCACTGTTCAGCTACACGGGGGCTTTTGGGGATGGTCCGCATAATTTTGAACCATGGTCAAGTGACGCGGAAGACACCTGAGCTGGCACCCCCTCTCCTAACTACCACACCACACCAACGCGAGGACGTTTGAGCTCTCGACAGATTTAACGTGCATCGCTCCCCCTACACAGCAGGTCTTCAGTGGTACTGGGATCGAACTCATGACACGCTAGTCACGATCCGAAGCCTAGACCACTTGGCTACTGCGGCCACAGATCACACTACAATTCATCACTGTGTGTGACTTTTATTTCTCTTTGAAGTGTCTAATCAGTGAGAGACGAATAGTGAGTCATCAGAAGCAGTTGAAATATTGTTTTTTAAAATTTAAAAACCCTAAGATGGCCAAGAGAAAATGTAGTGTTTACTCAATAGTTTGTGAATGAAAGTGGATTTTGGTTTTTATTCATATGAAACTAAAAAGTTATTTAATAAAAACATAATCAAACTTTAAGAACAGAGTAAGAAAAGATGAACATTGTAATTTTTCCAGAAATATGGAAACTGTAATATTTTTATGCCCAAAGTAGGAATATAAAATTTTGTGCCCAACATGTAAAAACTGTAATTCAGTTGATGAGGAATATAATTTTAAAAGTCACTGTGAAACAAATCTAAAAACAAACTATGAAAAATATGTTGCAAAACTTTGTGAAGACAAGTATTTGGAATTGAAAACTCTTAAAAAAATGTATTCACTACATTTGTTGAGTGAAGGAGTGAGAGTGAAATATTAGTCTCACTGTTCAGTTACTCGAGGGCGATTGGTAATGAACCATGGTCAGGTGACGAGGGTGACACCTGAGCTGGTGCCCCCTTTCCTAACTTCCCCACCACACCAATGGGAGGACGTTTAGCCTCGACATATTTAATGTGCATCGGCTTTGTTGGTACAAGGCTCAAACTCGCATATATGACTCAAGTTCATTACCTTGACTGCTAGTCTATCGCAGCCACCTAAAATTGTTGAAGACAATACAACTGCAGTAAAAACTAATTATATATTACTTTTTTAATCGTACGCACAGATTGAAACCATTTACTAAAAAGAATTTATTAGTGAATGCTTAATTAAAGCGGAGGAATTTCCATATTTACTCGAATCTGAGCCATACTTTTTTTCCCAATGTTAATGCACCTGAAAATCGGGCGCAGCTTAGAATTGAAGGGAAAGAAATTTATTGGGCGAGATATTTAAAGAAATTATGGAGGCATGTGTGTGATTAAAAGTTTATAATACTAATAAAACAAATAATTATTCCTTTCTTATTAGTTCTCATTTTGAATTTATTTCAATTTAATAAAATTTGATATCGAGAAATCATCTCGCACTATTTTTCACAAAAATTTGTTGAGAATTTGGGGTGTGGCTTAGATTTGCGGGGAGGGGGGGGGGGTGAAACGGTATTATGTCCAGAACAAATAAAAATAAATAATTTAAAAGTTTAAGTCAAAATTCTGTAACCAGCAGAGGTGATGAAATAGTCGAGAATTGTAATTGAGTCAAAGTATTGGTTGGGGGGAAAAAAATGGTTTGTCTTGCAATTGATAGCGCACCTACCGTGATCAGTATCACTAAAGAAGCAGCAAGATTAAAAGAAACAAACAGCATGGTAATAATAATTTTAAACATTTTCATTGTATTATTTCATATCAAGTACTATTCTTGGGCATGAGCTATGATATATTGGGCATTTTTAAAGTAGTCAGTAAAATTGTAAGCTATATTCAAGCATTAGACTTTAGCATCGTCGATTTGCTTCATTTCTGTCTTCCAGAAATGAAGCAAATGTGAATTTATCAGCTAACCATATTATATGAAAGTTCAATGGATTTTGAGTCATAAAGTATTAAAGCAATTTTTTAATTTTCTGGATAAACCCATTACTTTTTTAGAAACAAAGAAAAAATTATGAATGTGCTGAATTAAAAGAGGAGAAAATATGAAAGAAAAAAGATGCTAAATTAAAAGATGAAGTACTATCAACTGAGAAAACCCCCTGGCGCTCTCAGTTGATCTTACAAATCAACTTAACTTAAACTTCAAGGCAAAAATACTTTTGGTACAATGTTATTTGATATTAACGCCTTCAAACAAAAATTATTACAGACAAATTATTACAAACAGAAAGAGAAAGCATCTCACTTTGAAAGCTTTCAAAATGTATTGATTAAATTTACTTGACTTAAAATTTACAGAATATTCTCAACAAATTAAATTGTTAGAGATGAAATTCGATGGAATATTTTCTAAAATTTAAAAATTTTGAATTACAATTTCATTTTTTAACTTCATTTCTATCTATCGATATTGAAATTGTTGATGAAAACTTACATACAGAATTAATTGAAATCTATTGTGATTCTTTGCTCAAGCAAAGATGTTTGGAAGTTGAAACTCTAGATTTTTATACACATTCATCTGTAGATCAGTTTCTTAAAATGTTATCATTAGTTACGTGTATGATGAATGGCTATGTTTGGAAGAATTTATTTATAGGAGAAACTTTTTTTTAATGAAAAATAACAAAAATTCTGAAAGGTCAAGATTAAATGTGATAAACATTTATTATTTTTTTAAACTACATCAGCTCAATATATTCAACCAAGTTTTGATGCCTTGCGTTCAGAGAAAACAAACGATGCCAAATATCTTCTAAAAGAAACATTAAATTGTATTTCAAATTTAATTATTATTTTTTTATAAAACAATATAAAAATATATTTAGTTTAAAAAATAAAAGGAAATATTAAATGATTATGCATGTATAATATATGATACACACTGAGATTTATAAATAACAATATAATCATTCTAGAAATCTTGTTTTATTAATTTTTTTAACATTGAAAACAAGCAGCCATCAACTTAATATAAAATAGTTCATGTGGCCCATGATATCAAATGAGTTTGACATGCCTGACATATGATATTAATAATACATTTACTTAAAAAATTAACATAAAAAAATCTAAAATAATTATAGTATTCAAACCCTAAGTTACAGATGAATTCTAGTAGTTAAAAATATAGTTAAGTATTGTAGCTCATGTAAGAAAGTCAAGAATAATAATTACTTCTACCTATATATTGAAATATATGAGCTATATATATATATACAAAATAGTACATTAGTGCCATACAATAAGAGCAATTCAAAATTAATGACTTGAATTCTTTGCAACAGTAGAAACAATCCACAAACTGATTAATTTTGGAGAATTTTGTTAGAAATATAAACACTTAAGTTTTTACATAGAATATAAATGTTAAATGTGTGTGTGCCCAGAAGGGGAAAAACATTTATATGAAATAGTTAAACATTGCTATGAAATAATCAAACATTTCAATGAAATATATCACAATGAATCTGTCTCTTTTTAGAAAATTATATGATATGTCTTTGATAAGGAAAAGGAATTTCTGGAAATCATTTCAGGGGAGAGAGAGAAATTACTCTAACTTGCTGGAAAGCATTAATGTGATTTTGCTTAAGTGATATAATTTTTAAGCATTTTTCAAGAATCACACAGAATAATTATTATTTCATTGTCATTAATTTATACATGTCATTCATTTATTTCATTCATTTATACAGATACAAGCAGTATATAGGTATCAAATTTCTAATTTAGTGAGTGGACAAAAATTCACACATAACAAGTTTTACAAATTTTTTTGATTATTTATCCTTTCTATATAGTGTAAATTAATTTATTAAATTTCTACTAAGAAAAATGCTTTCATTATTCTTTGTTTCTGAAAGTAAATACTTTTAACTTGAAATAAGTTTAATCCATGTTTATATTGTCTTCCCCTTTTCGTATATACCAATCTTAAAATTTGTTGGATCAAAATAATTAGTTTTGTTTACATGATAGAGAATAGTTGAATCAAGTAACAGCCAACTTCAATAAATGCTCCTTTTTTTATTTATTTTGACAAATTCATATAGATATTTGTTTAATGTTGTACTCCTATAAGATATAAGACTATCTTACCTGCAGATAGAAATATTTAATAAATAAAAATAATATTAATATATATCCAATAATTATGATATACAACTTTATTCATTATTGTGAAAATTTCTTTTGATACAAGCTACTGCAAAACAAATACTCCTCAATTGAGAACAATTCAAAATTGATCAAATTCCTATATTTCTGCATATGTATACAAAGAACGAACATTTGAAGAATACTTAAAATCGACTAGGATTGTCTGAACTGGTAATACACAAAACATGGTCACATTTTTACTGGCATAGTGAAAATCGTTAAAGTGGTATCTTTTTCATTTCAATAGCAAGAAAAAATATTAATTAAAATTAATAATTACATATCTTCAACATGAGATTAACACTATTGTAATTTATAATGTAAACAAGTTTGTAACCTTTTTATAAAGGAACAATTTCATGAACACCTTCCTATAATTCAAGCAACTTCCCTCATCCCTTTTTATTTATTTTTAAAGTGATATAAAAATTTTGATTGTCTAATGAAGTATTGTAAAATATATCTGAAATAAGAATAATCTTTTAAATATGCTTTCAAATTCAGAAACAGCCAATAAAAATAACAAATTTCCAAAATGTTGATGTAAATGTTTACCACCCATTAAAGGCCAAAGTAAGATATATAATATAATTTTTACATACTGAATCTTTCTAGTACATTAAAAAGTGATATTAGTTTATTTTATGAAATCTTTCATGTGATGCAATAGAATTTATTCAATTAGCTTCCAAGTTTAAAATGTTTCATTACATTTATGATTCTGACAAAAAAAAAAATTAATTAATAACATTTTTACGTATCCTCCGTATTAAATAACCACTTTTTTACTAAACTGTGACTGAACAAAAGCATAGAAAGCAAAATGTATAATAAATGATCATTTATACATGCAAAGGTTAAAAGAGCTACTTGCAAAAATAAGATTTTCCTTTTTACATTCCAAAATCTGGTCATCAGAAGCTTGTATTTTCAACTGGATAAGATTTCAAGCATAGAAAACTTTTCATGAGCACACCAAACTGCAAAGGAATAAGTCAAACTAAAGCATAATTATTGAAAGTGAATCCTAATAAAAAGATACTGTAACATAGAAAATTTTAGAAAACTAAAAAATGATTGATAAAGATGCATATATATTCAGGAGTAATGTAAATCTAGTCTCAAAATAGCTCAATTCAAACAAATTATTCTCATAAATTACATGTAATTTATGTGTGTGTCAATGTCTTGGATATTGACTTATTAGAGCAGATGGAAAATGTTGTTTCATATAGTTTTTTTTAGAGAATTTCTTACAATTAAGAAATCTTATACAAAATATCTGCTTTTGTCTGAACTTAAAAGCACTTTTCACACAAATGCTTTTCAATTTAAGTGGCAATATATGTTGTTCTATATATTTATAAAGAATACTTTTAATACCACTTCTTTTCAAGTATTTAAATTAATAATATTGAAGATATATTTCAATATATATTAAAAATACTTTCAAATATATTTTGAATTTAACAGATGTAATATGACCAGAACTAATTCAGTTAAGAAATTTTTACAACCTTTTTAAATGTTTTTATTTGCCTCATAAATAATTGTCTTCACAAATTTATATCCTTTTTAATGTATTATAAATTTTCTTTGTGTCACTAACCTAAACAAATCATTCACATAATATTTCAGATTATTTTTAAAAATCTGTTGAAAAAATATTTTAAGTAATATTTTTAAATATTCAAAATAATGATATATATTTTTCAAATCATAAATTTATCTTTCATTCAAATAATAAAAAGTATTCAATTAAATATGTACACATATTTACTGTGCAAGGAATACACATACATATTATGCATAAAATACAAAAGTTAACTCTCAGCATAATGGAGAAGGTATATTTATTTCAAGATTATTGTGGTGCGATTTAAATACATAAATAATTTAATGAGATAACCTATGTTTTAAAAAAGAACTAACTATTGAAGAAATTTAATTTTACAGAACATAATTTCAAAATATTACAAGGGTTCTTAAAAGAATTTTTTTTTTTACAGTTTTAAAATAGATTTCCAACAAAATATAAATTTATAATTTCATGAGAACTCATCATGGGTTTATACTCTTTATGCTTTCATTATATAGATTTTTTTTCATATATTAGAAGTATGTGAGAATATATATTTTTCCATTCTTTCAATGATTCATTTTTAAAAAAAAATTTTTTTTTAATATTTTTATTTTAATTTTTAAAAAAATTCAAAATCAAAAAATTTCATTCTTTTTTCTGTATAAGCATACATGGGCCAAATAATGGAGTCATACTTGGAAATCACTGGAATTATGTGAGCAAGCTATATACAAGGCATTGGCATATTTTTACTATATACTCATAATATTTAATGTGATGTTTAATTTAAAAAGTGTGAAAAAAAGCAATAATTACCAACACAATAAGATTCATAAGTGAAAGTTGGGATTAGTACTATCACACTGAACTCAGTGGCACAACAGTCCATGAGGGCCAAGGCCTACTGTGCCTATCTCAGTTTACATGACATTAGGCACTGGGGTGCATGTGCAGATGTTTTGGTTAAGTGGCCAGTTCGATGCGAAACCCCCAGTATTCAGTTCCCAAGCAAGCTTGGTACTCATTTATTGACTCACTGAAGGAATGAAAGGCTGAGAAGACCAGACTTGTGTAGTGGACGCGCGATACAATAACAACTCAGACACTGCCCTTTATACTGTCACACTACGTATCATAATTAAAATTTGTAAACTTTTGATTCAATTTCTGAGACAATTCTTTGGCAATGCTTGTTTCTTCATATATGTCTATCGTGCTACTGAAATTTTAAATTTTGTTTTTATGTATGGTGAAAATTATATTAAAATGGATATTATTTTTAGTGATACGTTTCTGTATGCTGCAATAAGAGAAGCATATGAAGACAATACAGATATTTTCAAACTGTTTGAAAGATACAAATAATACCCGCACACTTTAACTTTAATATGATAATCAAATAACAAAAAAACTACGAAATAAGGTACTTTGTTAAGTTTTTAATTATTTTTATAAATTTTATGAAAGCTTTGAAATAAAAAAACAAAAGGTTACTTCACAATTTTATTCAATTAGTTTCCAAGTACAAAATTTCTCACAGGTGTAATTCTGATTATAAACTCTTTTGTAACATAAATAAAATTTCCCATAATGTTTTCATGTTAAATTACAAAATGTTACAAAACCAAGACACTTAAAGCATAGAAAGTTAAATATATAGCAAATTATTATCCTTTCTATAAAAAAAGGACAAACGTAACAAACAAATTTTTAAAAATCTAACTTCTATATACCAAACTCTGGTCATAAGAAACTTAAATGAAACCTGATTTGTTTTTAAGTGAACATATTTCCTTAGAGGCACACCAAACTTAGGAGAAAAAAATTCCTAGGTTAAAAAGGAAATTAAAAAAGAATTTACTATCCCAAGAAAAACCTCATCAACAACACACTAACATGATAATTATATAGGTAACACTTAAAACAGACTGACAGTACTACATAAATTTAGGAACAAAAGAAATTTCTTTGAGAGTTGGTATACTTATTAAACATTCCCTTCTCATAATTCTGAGGAAATTTATACATTTTTCTTTCCTCAGATATTGACTTTTGATATCAAGTAGAAATTGATGTAATTATGTAATAACGCCTGTTGGAGAATTTCTTACAATTATGAAATATTGTAAAATACATCTGATCTATTTATGATTATATTATCATACTCTTGTAATAATAACAGCATTTGTTCTTATACATACATTTCTATATTTCCTGATGATGGGAAAAGTCATGATGCATATATGAAATAATCCCACAGTTAATCTAGTGCATTTTGGGATGAATCATACTTTGTAATTTTTCTTTGAACCATACTGGAACATTTCTGAAAAAATAGAACAGTGTTAGAGGATCCTTTCATATCTATACAACTGCAATTACGAATTTTATGAACAATATTAAGATACATGTTTTAAATTTAACTACTAAGAATATTTGTTAAATAATACCAGCTGAGATGAAAGTAGAAAAATTTAAAACATTAAATTAAAAAGTGCTTATTTTTTAAAAACTGATCCTTAATTTCTTTTAGGCTGTTTTTAAATTAATTGCTGAGGGTATAAAAAACTAAAACTGTAGTAGAAATGATCAAATTAGCACAATTTGATGAAAACTAAAAACGTAAGGTTTATAACAGGGTTACCCTTCACTAAGTGAAAGATCATGGCATAGATCAGAATTATTAACCCATAAATTCTATAGGAATGGTATTATTTAATAGGTTAGAAATTATTTAATGGTATAGAAAAAAAAATGGTATTTTAAAATAAAAGTTACTTTATGACATCTCACACAGGTAGAATTAGTCGTTAGGGAAATGGATGGAGCACAAAAACAATACAACCACTTTCAGTTTAATCATACTCTGCCTGTTTTGACGCTGAAAAAGGAATTGATGTGAATACTTTCCCTGGTCCTCTGGTGGCAAGGGGAAAACAATCTTCTCATACATATACATATAAAGTATTTTTTATCCACCTTGACTTCAGTGACTGAAACAGGCACAAGAGAAAATGATTTGAATAAAGATTAGGTAAGAGATCCTATGATGAACTCTGGATATTTGTCTGGATCCTATGGAACTCTGGATATACTCTCATTGTGCTTAGGTTAAGTTTTAATGGTTATATTTGCTTAATATATACAGGGTGCAGCAAAACAATCTCCCCTATTTCAAGAGGGTTCTGTGTGAGTTGAGGTAGGGATACAGCGGTAGAAAGGGTCTAGATTGCTAGCAGTATACATGTTATTTGCAATAGAGTGGTACAGTGAGCATCTAGCATTTGTAGTGGAGGAGTATATTCATAATGGTGGTTCTGTGATTACTACTCAGCAAGCATTTCCCATTCAGTTCCAACTTGGCCATCACGATCCTGTTTCAGATAGAGAAAACTTTAGAGTAACTAGTTCTGCACTGAAAGAGAAACTGCCTGGACAACCTTGGACCATAACAATGTCAGAAAACGTTACACGTGCGAGAACATCCATCAAGCAATCTCCACAGATTTCAGCACTTAAACATGCAACTGTTCTGGGTTTTTCTAATAGGAGTGCAAGAAGAATCCTACGCAGAGATCTTCACATGCACCTATACAAAACGATGATAAACCATGAATTAAGAGATTTTCAAACTCGCACAACTGCAAGTAAAGACTTTCTTCAGAGCATTGCCCTGGCACTGTTTTGATTTTATCTGATGAGGCCCATTTCAATTTGTCAGGCACTGTGAATAAACGAAATTTTTGCTAGTAGGCAACAGAAAACCCTTAGCTGCTTCACCAATGACCACTTCACAGTCCTCGCACGACAGTTTGGTGAGCCATTGCTGAATTTGGTGTGTGTGGGGTCCTTATTTTTTAGGAGCCAAGCTAATGGTAAAGGTTACTTCAGATTGCTACTGTTGCATGATTGAATAGAGCCCCCACCTCACACTTCATGGCGTTCGCTGGACATTCTGGGAGTTGTTTCCTGGACGTCTTCTCTCTTCACAAAGAGACATCGCCTGGCCCCCAAGGTCACCTTACGATTTTTTCTATGGGGACACTTAAAGGTGCAAGTGTACAAACATTGTCCAACAACCTTGCAAGCACTAAAGGAAGCAATCACCCAGGCAGTGGCTGCTATTCCTCCAGATACGACATGAAGAACTATGGACAACTTTCGGGAAAGACTGTCAGTGCGTCACCATTAGAGGATGCAATTTAGCAGACATAACTTTTAAAATCAATTAAAGTAAAATGCCATTGCATTTGTTGTTCACAATGACAAGGCTTTTCTCTATATCTTGTTTTGTCTGTTTGTAACTGACTTTAGAAACAGGAGAGGTTAATATGCCTGACCCTGTGTGTATATATATATTTAAGAGTATATCATCAAAAAGTTTCTTTTAATAATTTAAAATTAATTGGTTAGATCTCAAAAAGGTTTTCTGGATTCTTTCCTGGATGTATGAGAACACAGTACGTCATCCTGACAGAACATGTAAATAGAAATTTAGTATTGGTTTAGAAAAAAAAAATAAGTACCTTTTATCATGGAAGTATCCAACGATCTCTAATGCATCCCAAACTTTCAGACAAAAACTTTTAACTGTTACAACTAATTTTTAATTGATTTTCTCTGCATTTAAGAATTATTTTTTAAATAATGCTCTAATTTCTTAAATAGAAAATTGCTTGGTAATGAAAATTTCAGATCACACAATGATATTGATTTCAAATTCTTTCTTAAATTATAAATTTCAAGATGTTCATTTACATTATCCTTTGAATATTCAATAGGACTAGTAAGATTAATTTGAAAAGATGTTTGAAATGCAAATACTTATAATTCCCTTACTATAAGAATACATTCATATTACGGAATTCCATACAGAGATGTGATTTTACATGAGAAAAATTTGAAAACCAAATCTTTTTCACATAGACGTGTCCAGAAATTCAAAGCCAAGCAGGCACAGATGAAACAGGATAATTTCAGTTTATGAGAAAAATAAAATCCCTACTTCTTGGTTAAGTATTTACTAGCATATTTTTGAAAATATGAAAATAGAAGTTTCATATCAATGGTATTGATAACAAATCTTCTCTTGAATTCTAAATTGCAAATGTTTTTCTTTTACCTAATGCTTTGAATATTTGACAGGATTTGTATAAGCATAGTTGTAAATTATAATATTTTTCAAAATCTAAATACATATATATTTTAGTTACTACAAGTATATTATCACATTATGGCAGTTTATCTGAATGTAAATTTATGATAGTAAAAATTCAAAAACTAAATTCTTTTAATATACAGGGTATCCTGAATCTCTTCAGGCATGGGGTAAAAGGGAGATCATAACAGTTCAGGGAAAAAATGAAGAAAATTCCCTGACTTAAATAAGTGATGACTAGCATATTTTTCTAACTTCTTCTGTATCACATCATTAAAAAACATGACCTCACATTTCACAATTTTAAAGCGATTTTTTTCACTAGCTTGATCTTGCATAGCCGTGCTATCAATCACTGTCACAAGTCGGTCAAAATCCTTTGTTGATTTAGTTATAATTGCATACATTGTTAGAATTGTGTTTTGAGAAAAAGAATGAAGGTTTTGAAATACTCCTAGTCTTTTATTCCACACCAAATAATCAAACTGAGCACATACTATTACATCTCCTGGAAAATTTTCTGTTAAGAATTAAGGAAGTAATTTGTGGACGTCTGCTTTAATGCACACATTTACAGTAAAACCATTGTCTTTCGTATCCTGCACTCAATATTTTTGCCTGTTTTTAATCTTTTGACTTTGCAGTATAATTCCGAGGCATATTAAATTACAAGGGGGTTTCATTCGCATTTCCAATTTTCATGAATTCATAAACATATCTCGTACATAAGACGATGACGTGGCGTGAGAACTGCATGAGTTTATATTCGAAATCTGCAGTAAGTTTTTGGCAGACTGAAGTTCTCCTTCCAAAAAAAATCCTTCCCTTCTCATGAATTTCTCACACCAGCCTCTCGATGCTTTAAAATTTTCGATTCTAAATTTATGAACGGCCTCTTTTGCTTTGCATTGTAGCATTTGTACTGTAACTGGCAATGCTTTAGATCGAACTTCACGAACAAATTGAGCAACTGTATCATCTACTTCAGGATATCTTCCTTTTTTTGGTCCAGTGAAAGACTTTGTTGCAGATTTACAAGCGAAAATCTTTTCACTTTGCTTACGCCACCGACGTATATTAGTTTCATCCGTATCAAATTTTCTAGCCGCTGCCCTGTTTCCGTTTTCTTCCGCATATAAAATCGCCTTCCTCTTTGTACATGCGTCGTAGTGAACGCGTTTTGATGCCATTATCGATATCTGAGATGTTTAGGTGTGAAAAAGAAAACGTACACACACGGGGAAAAAAATAATCCTAATGACAAACAGACAGCGAAATTTAAGATAAACACTGAAGAAAACTGCGGAATGTGATGAGTTCAGTTGAGTTCAGCTCAATACAGTGATGCCACTGTAAATCCAGAAACTTGGCCATCGCCTTATGCTCCAACAGAATTAATACTGACAGATAAAAGAAGCTCTTAAGGTCGGACATGTAATGCTCAATTTTGTTGGAGGTACTTAAATCTTCAATGTGCAAACTAGGTGGGTTACTTTTATATTTTTGGCATCTGTTTGAAAATGGCTAAGTTCATCGTTGGCTTAAGCCTTCTAAAACATTCTTGCTGTAGCACTCACGAGAAGGTAGCAAGTACATCACAAGTTTTCTCACTCACACCACTGCCACGAATAGCTGCTACCCCATTGGTCAGGCACTTTGAAAATTTGGGCCAATATTTCAAACATTGGCATAATCTCTTGTAATTGTTTAAATGTCTTGGACCATATCTTGTTAAGATGCAGTAGACATACTCATCCTCAAAATCATTTAAAATATTTTCTCAAAATTGGTCCTCGATGCAATATCACCTTTAAAGAGTTACTGGAGAAAGCTATTTCAAATAGAAAAACATTTAGACTTTTTTTATCCAGAAGATGAAATATTTTGACATCAACTAACTCATTAAGTATTTTATTGGATAATAGCCTTTGTCACTTTGTATCCCACAAAAAAAATAATAATAACTGTAACTATGATTATCATTATTTACAGTAGCCGCTTGCCTTATTATCTTGAGTTGTGAAGGGTTCGTTTATATTTCAGTTAATTACCCGGAGAAAACTCGGGTGGAGAATTTGTAAGAACGGTTTATTTTATCACGGTTTTACTTGGCGTGAAGGAAATATTCAGCTTTGATTGGCAGTTTGGACAATTTTTATAACTCGCCATGTTTGTCTGATATGTTAGTCAATGGAATATTCCGATTGAATAGAAAAGATTTACCTCGAGATCTAAAGACAAAGAAATTAAAAAAGGAGAAATTATTGGGTATCACAGATAGGGAAAGTAACTGTAATGAAATTGAAAGATAAGAAAAGGATGTTAATTTTATTTCCGCAATACATACAATCGAAGTACAGTATGTGACAAATAAACGGGGAGAGACAAAGTCCAGTGCTAAATATGTAGGTGACTACAATGACAAAATGTGTGGCGTAGATAAAGTTGACCAGCATTTAGCTGCTTATTCCATGCCCACAAAAAGAGGGAAAATACTATAAGAAGGTTTTCTTTCATCTATTGGATTTGATCTTGTGAAATTCCTTAATTTTGTAGGAATTTCACAAGGCCTAATCCAATAAATCAGGAGGTTCACGATCACCTAAACAATTTAGAATGGAACTGATTGAAAAACTTTTTCAGAAAATCATTGTGACGAGTTTTCTGCTACATCAGGAAGACCCAGTATTAGTCCTTCACCACTCAGGTTAACCTCAAGGCATTTTCCAGATGTTATAATGTGCTACTGGAAAAAAAAATTCAATGAGACAGTGTACTCTGTGCTCTTGTAAAAGAGATCCCAGAGGCAAGGCAATAAGAAAAGAGACCATACACCGGTGGACAGAATGTCAGGTATCACTTTGTGTTGTCCCTTGTTTCAAAAACAATCATACAAAGACTAATTTTTAACTTATTTTCATTTGCCCAAGATTACTCAGGATAGAAAACTAATATTAAAACTAAATGCTTTCATACCTATAATTCAACTTAAAATCTACATATTGTTTCGTTTCATTGTATTTAGTAGTAAAATATAAAAATGTAATGATATTTTACAATTTTTTTTCAAAAAAATTTTTTAGTGAAGTGGTTAAGACTGGAGATAAAAGCCCTGATGGACTATTGTGCTCTAGTAAACAGGATCCCACTTAAACCGACCTAATACAACAATTAACACTCCTACACTCACACTAGCAACACATTTAATTCTTTCCTCCATTCTACTGGGTATAAGTGTGTGTGCCTGCTCAATCTAATTTACATACATGCTCCAGTAAAAAACCCAGCTACTAGCGCTCGTGCCATAGGGTTTGAGTATGAATCTCTAGCAGCGAGATTTGTTAATGAGTTATTTAATAATTATGAATTATAATATTTAATACAATTTTTATGTTGTATTAATTTCCTGTTAAGTTTTCCACCATTTTAACATATTTGTAGATTTATTGATTTTCCAGCTTCAGAAGAACTGTAAACTTGGTGATTTATAATTTTGAATCATGTTGAATTATTTTTATTTTACTCATTTTATATTGTATTTATTTATACCCTTCCCTCTGAAAGTCTATGCACAGGCAATCATCTGATGTGTTTATGCTATAATTACTATTAGATTTCTCGCAACCAACAATTTAAAATCAACATACCAATCAGGGATTCTTCAAAATTTCCTAATTCAAATAACAGCAACAAAATTCACCTTAACATGAAAATACAAGAATGACCACCAAATAATCACCAACCACGCCTCCAAAAGTCTGTGTACACTTACAAAATAGAGCTTTTAAAGACCTTTTATTGTAAAATAATTGCACTAAATCGTGTTTTTAAGTAATTATAAGCGGCATAACGTTTGGGGGTTAATAGGAAGCCTTTGGGTTGGTTATCTGGAATTCATTGAATCAACAATGTACAAAATTGATTACTTGAACTTATTGAAGTAAAATATCAGGGCAGGTGCTGAGAAACTTGCGGTGAGTGATGATTTTTACTTTTAGCAGCACAAAGATACTGAGCAAATGGCTCTCATTTTGTGAAGTCATAGTGAAGCCATGGCTGTTTTTACAAGTCTCAAACCAATCCCATAAGCCACCCTAGTCCCCAGACCCAAGCACCGTATGACATTTGTGGGATTTACTTGAGTGAATAATGAGGGAGAACGTAATAACATCCAAGGAAATGCTCAAATCTGTCATAGTAGATGAATGGAACAAAACCACAGATGAGACAAGTTAGTTGAATCCCAGCCAAATATGTTAAGAGAATTACAGAAAGAATGGAGTAGAGCTTAAAAAGTATTTTAACTTTTATTTATAATCCATTATTGTTAAGGTTTTTTCTGATGTACGCAAATTTTGACGCACACGATTTTGGTCATTCTTAAGTTATAAATCTTTGTATTATTTTTTGTAATAATTGTGATTGTTCTTATACTATTTGAATATACAATGTTATAGAAGAATTAATAATAAGTGTATATAGTATTGATTCAGAAAGATTTCATTTAATTAGCAATATTTTCATGAATATGAAAGATAATCATCTGTATGCAGACTTTTGGAGACAAGTGTACTTTGATTTGTTTTAAATTTACATTTCCATTCATTGACTTTTTAACTTCTGCCATGTGATAGCTCGATTCTCTGATCTGGTGAATGTAAAAAAATTAATGTTTTGATTATTTAGAATGTTTTAATAGTCTGTTTAAATTTTCAGGTTTTTAACATAATAATAGATTAATTATTTTTTAGTTTCTGCTGTGTGATTGCCCACTTTGCTGATCTCTTGAGTGTAAAACTTTTCTTGAAGTTAAAACGCAAGTTCTATTGATTGTTATGAAAAATGAGTGTAAATATAAGGTAAGTTGTTTAGCTAAATTTTTGAATGGTTATGAGAATAATAATAGTAAATACATATTTTCTAGAGGTTGTCTTGTTAAAGAAGCGTGTATATTTTGCATACAACATTTTTTTTCCTCATAATCATTCATAAATCACTGTCTGTTATAAAAGATAACACAATTCTTTATAAGAAAATACAGTAGATAAATCAAGGGAGGGAAAAAAATCATTATTAGAATGTTCCATCTGTCTCAAAAATTTTTACATTAATCACCTTTAAAGATCAGCATAATATGTTTAGATTTAACTTTCCCTTAACCTTGTCCATATCATGGGTATAGTTGTAGATTTAGATGTTTAACACATTTTCTATTAAGTGAAGCTTCCAAGACTTACAAAAGAAAAACTAGTTGTAGAAATTTCAAAGATTCTATACTGCCAATGGAATATCTTGGTAGAATCACTGTTCATAAAGATGATGAAAGGATCAGTGTAATATATTTTTCAAAGCATAATCATGAATTGAGTTCTCAAAACATTTTATCCAGTTGAAAAACTTTTTATGGAGTTCATTTGAACTAATCTTTAAATGAGTATTGAAAAATCTTAAGTATTAGAATATGTATTCAGTTATAGCAAATAAGAAGTGGTTCAGCTAAATGTCTCATTTAGGAATTTCTTTTTAACAAACTAAAGCCTATCTAACTACATTAATTCTTTTACATAGTTTTTGCAGACTAATGAAAAAAGATGTATCTGTTAATATTATTATGAGTATTAAATTACTGAAAGACTCTTATAATTATGTTCTTTTGTCTATACCTCAAGGGCTAAATATGGTTTTAAGACCTGCTATAAACATTACCCAATAACTTTGATGCAGTAGGATGACAAAAAGCTAGGGGAAAAAAATAATGATGAAAAGTTGTTCTAAAATATTGTGTATGATCTAAAATTCTGTGAATTGACTTAGTTTATTTTCTGTTTACTAAGTTTAATTGTACTGTCTAATAAGGAATGCTTTACCCTGTTGCTCATGTTATTACTAATAAACTAGATACAGGAAATAGGTATTGTTTATTCAACATTCTAAAAGAAAGGATACCCAATTTAAAAATTAATTGTATTATGGCCAAAGATGACCGAACAGTTTCCCATACTTTTAAACATATTTGGGAATGGTGTTAAACATTAGCTTTGTATTTGGCACCTTCAATGTACTTGGAAGAAATGATTAAATGATCTTGTTTTTGAATTTGGAAATTTCTCTGGTAGCTCTTTTGAAAGAAACAAGCTTAAAAATTTTTTAACAAATCATGGAAAATTTTAAAATTGCTTCGACTGATAAAAAGCCTACTTTCAATAAATATTTTGATAATTATTGTAATTCAAACTTCTGTATGTCAGATCATCTACTTCTGTGTACCAATACTGATAAAAATACTTTTTGTGAATCTTCACAATGCATGAGAGACTAATTATTTTAAATGAAAATTTAACTGTCTAGCAGATAATTTGTTGAAAATATAGCATGATACATATTTAGCACATCAGTACAGAATTTTAAGTGGTACTCTCCCAGTTTATCCTTACAACCTATTTTCATTTCATAATAGATTAAAGATTCCTGACAGATATTTATGTTAAGGCAACAAATTCTTTGTTTGTGAAATTGCAGACTAATTGAGATGTATTTTATATAGTTAAAAAGATTGTAGAAGCATGTTCAGAAAGAGAGGTTATGATCAATGCTATTACAGGTATGTAAAATTATCATGCTTATTTTGGTATACATGTAAATGCTCATGTAATCATGCGCTATGTAAACATATTCATTAAGTTCATTTGTAAATTGTTTGATAGATTCCATATTGTTGAATATTCTTCCTTCCATATCTCACATAGAAAGTGGTATGGGTTGTTCTGCCAAAGAAATATGTAATGACAATAGGAAAAACCAGGGTACTGAACTTCTACTTATAATATTAAATTGTTTATTGCAAGGTAAAATAGTTCAGTGGACTTTTCATCATACTTAACTAGCAATTTGGGAAAAATTGTCTCAATGTGCAATTCAGTAAAAGAAGGGTAAAAAGAAATTTACTAAAAAAAATTGTTTACCTGATTCTCATATATTTCCCAATCAATATTTAATCTAGCAGTAAATATTTAAGCCAACTATTAGAGATATATATTCCATGAAGGATAAATGAAAATTCTAGGGTGAAATTGCAGAATCGGCCAATAGTTGGCGAGATTTTTAAAAATTGACAGGCGCATTTTTGCATGTTGTGTTTTGGAGTAGCAACTGTACCATGACAATTAATGCAAGACCGTGATGTCTTTGTAGGAGAGGATTATTTTCATAGCCACCAGAGGGTATGCGGAAGATTTCGCACATGTACCTTTTTTTAACAAGAGATTGGTACAGAGAGAACCACGTAGGGTCAATCCACAGGTGGTTAAATTGTTTTTGGGTTTATTTTTCCTATTCTGATTGTACTAAGTAACTTTTTTTTATCTATTTACATTCATATGGGGTTAATATATGTAATTTGTGTCATGCCTAGTTCAGAATATGGCCTTTGAAAATCTTACGGTTCAAGATTTTATCAAAAGATTGCACTTTCAGTCACTTCTATATATTAAATAATTGGTTATTTATTATGAACAAGGCATGGAAATTTTATTAAGTTAAAAAGTTATTAATGTTAAAAGTTTATTAAGTTATAATCAGAACTATACCTGTGAGTGAAAACTTTGGACTTATAAAATACAATGGAATTTGCCATTCAAAATTGTGAAATAACTTTCCCTCATTCTTTGAGATTTGAAAGGATTTTCTGAATATAAAATTAATTTTAAATGGGACTGAGGAACATATTTGTTGTTACTTCTTTTTGTTTGACTCTGCATTATTAAAATTAATGTCTGAGGATAAAATTTATATCTTTTCAACAGTTTGAATGTATGTGTAATTTTTTCATGTGTGCTATCCTCTTATATTAGTACTAATGAACATTTTACTGAAAATAATTTCCATTTGCATAATAATTTTCACCATACATGAAATGGCATTTAAATATTTGTTAACACTTAAAATATATATGAAAAAACAAGAGTATTGCGAATTTATTTTCCTGAAAATGGTTGACATGTTTATAAATTTTAACTGCATTACATAGTGTGGAAATATTAATCCTAATTTCCACTCATGTATCTTAAAGTATTGAGAATTGTAGCTTTTTTCACGCTATTTAATTTAAACTACACATTAAATTTTAAATGTGACAGTAAAAAAAAATCGAGTATTTTTTGTATATAACCTGTTTGCCAAGTTTTGGCTGCTTCTAATTGTCCCTCAATTATTTGCTCATGGTATACATATACAGAAAACAAATTTGTTTGATTTTGAGTTGTTCTAAAATTATCGTAGGATTAATTCTGCAGTAAGTTGTAACCCACTGATTCTCAATCTTTTTCTTTTTGCAGTACCTTTTTAACAACTTCAAAATTTGGTTGTACATTAATAATAAAAAAAGTTTAAAGGAATATTACTTATCTATAATACACTATGTAAAATAGTTTATGATAATTTTTAAAGTTAAATAAAATAAAAAGGCCAACTAAATGTCTATTGAGGAATTAAATACAAATTAATTATAAGAATTAATTTAATGCAAAATTTGAGCTGGATGGTTTTTCATAATTTCATTTTATTTGTTCATATGATAATGCTACTCCCTATAAAATGTGGCTGCGGTAGCCGAGTGGTCTAGGCATTGGATCGTGGCTAGCATGTCATGAGTTCTATCCTAGTACCACTGAAGACCCGCCGTGTAGGGGAGCGATGCATGTAAAATCTGTCGAGAGCTCAAACGTCCTCCCATTCGTGTGGTGTGGTAGTTAGGAAAGGGGAGTGCCAGCTCAGGTGCCATCCGCATCACTTGACCATGGTTCAAAATTACGCGGACCGTCCCCAAAAGCCTTTGTGCAGCTGAACAGTGGGACATTAATATTCACTAACTCACTCCCTATAAAATAATGCTACTCTTATTTCGTCATCTAGATTAAAAAGTCACAATCTTTTTCTCATGTTTATATATGTTAATGTTAAAAATTTGAATTCACACAAATAAGATGTAGAGAATTGTAACAATACTTTTAAAGCTTCTTTGGGTATTATGAGATAATCACCTCTAATTTTAATCCAAAATGAATTAGCTGACCCTTTTGAATGTTTTGAAATTAAATCTCAATTATTACATAGCGAAATTAGTTCTTCCTCTTCATTCAAAGTTCATTCATGTACATATGTATCCATTACCACAAATGGACTGCGCCCAGTCAATTTTTTTTATATTTAAAATTAGGAAATAATGTTGAGTCAGAGTATAATTAAGAGTTTAAAAAAAATTGGTGGCACACAAAAGTGTTGCGCCACAGTGGTTGAGAACCACTGGTGTAGCCTAGGCACTTTTAAAGTAGGAATAAAAAAATATATCAGAATTTTTCATACATCTATATGGTTTGATATATCTATAAGTCAGTACTATTCTCTTAAGAATTATTAACAGATAAAGAAAAGTTTTTTTTAAATTTATAAACAAAGTGGACCCTTTTAATAATTGAATTTATTCAAATATTCTCATTATTCATTAGAAAGGGAAATTTGAATAATGGAAATGTAGAGAAACAAAAACTATGATAAATCATTATGAAGGAATGAATTTATTTATGTTTTGTTAAAATTTCATTTAAATGCAGTAATAGACACTATATATGTAAACAATCAATGCTATATTTTGAAGTAATATATTCTGTAAAATTAAGTTATTCTAAATAGTTAATTCTTTTTTGAATCAGAGGTTATCTGTTTAAATTATTTCTATATTTAAGTATGATATACACTCCATTTTTATCCATATATTTTTTTTTATTTGTAGATATTTCAAATGCAGATTAAATTAGAAATAAAAATGGACTTACTTGAATTTATTTTGAGAAAAATTGTACAAAAGATAACATTGTATGTGATGTTGCACTTAGGTAACCTTAAATTAATGAAGATAAGGAAATATAAAAAGATTTATATAAGTATGTAGAAAAAGTTCCATTTAATTTATTTTCATTTTCTTGCTCTCTGCATAAAGTGATTCCTCTTAAATTTTTTCATTGGTTTTGTTTCTGCTTGACATTGAAAAAGGGTAAAATTCTGTGTCCAAAAGGGCTATAAATATATATCAGATTATTGTATATAAATAAAGTTAGATTCTTCATTAGAGACTGGGTGAACTTTTAATTTTTTATGCCTAATATGTATATGTAGTTAATGCACAATGTATATACATATTTTAAATGTAACATTTTTATCCTTAAAACTTGTGATACCAAGATATATGATTTGAAAAATAATTTAAATTATTTTGAAAAATTTAAAATATTTTCAGAAATATTTGTCAATTACTTTTTGGATATTAACATGATACAGTATGTGAATTATTTCTGTTTAGATCAATGCATCAAAGACCAAAGAATATTTAAAATCCACTGTGAAAAACATAATTTGTGTGATGACAATTTATTATTTATGACAGTTAAAAAGATTTAGAAGGATTTTCAAAATTTCATTACTGATTTTATATGTGTCAATGTATAATTTTTAGTAACTATATATAATTGCAAAAAAATACCACAAATTTCAAAATATTAAATAAATTTTGGTTGTTTTAGCAGTTATTAACTATTCAAATTATAGAAAATGTTTCGGATAAAAAATCTTTCTATTTTTGTATATATTTTATAATGATAATCCCTTTTATGTGTCATTTAGGAGGTAAACTGCCCCAATTTAAAACTGGAAGGGAAAAAAAAATTAAATTTTATGTTCAAACCGGATGATTTTTACTTTAAGTTAGTATCACTATTATTTTGTACATAAATGCTTTGTTTTTCAAAACTTTTGTGAAAATATTGATTTAAGACAAAGCTCAATAACCTGCCATTGTAAGGAATACTATCAATATTATGGAAAAAAGTATTCTGAATTTAAAAAAATACTTTCAGTCATGTTTCATTAAAATAGTGTTTTAATGTAAAACTTACATTGGAAAATAACATATTGAAAAATTAGAGCTTTACAGGCATGATAAGTTTTTGTTTTATGCCTTTACAAACTTTAAATGCATTTTTCTCAGACATTTAATTTTGAAGATAGTGTTTTCTAATCCCTAAGGCTTTTTTTTTCTGTTCAAGACAGTCTTGAAATTTTTTGTATATACTCCCAAATGTATGTTCTATAAAAGTTAATATTAATTTAGGTCTGAGATCTCTAGTTATTTTTTTTAAAAAATTCTAATGTTAATTTTTTTAAAAAAAACTGTGTTTTTTCTAGGTTTAGCTAGAAAAATAATTATTAAAAATCTACATGGGAACAGATTTTCAAATCCATATTTATTTTTGTTGGAAATAATCTAAGAAACATAAATCAGTTAAAATGACTAAAAAAAATTAAAAATTCTGCTTTTTATAAAAGTTTGAAAAAAACTTCAAAACTTTTTAATATTTTAAAATTATAAAATAATGGCTAATCAAACTGAATTTTTCTTTCAGAATCAACTTAATAGTATAATCTGAATACAAAACATAAATTTTTTGTACTGTTACTGTCTTGAAAAATGTTTTTTGAAAAGGGTACTGTGTAGTCTTAAATAAAGCTATTCTAAAAAAAATTGAAATTCCCCATGAATCCTAAGCAGTTTTATCAATAAGTTTACAGTGTTACACAAGTTTTTCTTTGTTAGAGTCTTTTCAATTAGGTTTCACTTGAAAAATAATAATTATGTTTTTAATACTATATTAAATCTTATTTTTGTTTTCCTTAAAAGTTTGATGTGAAGAACTTTGTGTGTATAAAAACCGGTTGCAGATTAAAGTTCCTTTCCACACACCAGAGTTTACAATGTAAAAGAGGTATGATCTATTTTGAACCTTGATCTTGTCATTTTCCATGCAGAAATGAGTATCATTTGAGAGATAATTTGCTTTCTATACAATTTAAATGAGCCACGTTTATGTGAAAAGTTGATATTAAATTTAAAGAAGTCATAAAAATTTAATTAAAATTTTTTTTTATTAAAAAGCTATTGATAGTTATATTTTTGTAGTCAATTTCTGAACTTAGAACCCAATTGAATAAAATTGAAAGTATATTTCAAAATTGGGAAATAATTTTATATCTTTTTTATTCCAAGCATAAGACAGTAAAAATATTTTATACCACTTTAAACATTAAAAGAATGATGAAGAAAGCTTGAATATTTTGACAAATGTTCTTTACCCCCCCCCCCTTCCCATTCCTCAATGACAAGATTACAAATTTGTTCACATTATAAAGTGTCATAGTATTTATGTCAGCTTAGAATTATATACGTTTCAATCTTAACTATTGCTTTTTTCCCCTGATATTGATGAGAAAGAAAAAAAAACTTCTAAATTATTTTCACTATGCCTTTTAAAAATTAATCAAATATATTTTGCATAACATTTTTACACAATACTTGGCAATTTTAAGTATGGCTCATTTGTTTTCTCCTTCTGTGTGCTTGATTTTGAATTTTTACTAAAACTAAAATGTTATTATAAGTGCAATAGCTTACAACAAAAGAAAATTTCAAGCATTGATAAAACTATAAACCAGAATTATAGATGCATAAATATTGCTTTTATTTATTAAATTTTCTTATGTGCATATAAAGTTGTATCTGTATCTCAGAGTATGTAACATTAATATAATTATCAGTCAAAATATCAAGTAAAGAGTGTTTATTGAGGAACTTGATGCAAATGATATGAGTTGCCTTTTGCTTAATTAATGATTCTGTACTGTATTAGCAAAGCTCCTTATATTTTGATCCACTAGTTGGTATGATCATTTGCGCTAATTATGCCCTATTTCCTAATTAAAAGAAAAAAATTGGTGATTTTCATTTGTATTCTACATGGTTTTTAAAAATATTTCCTTTTAACATAAATTTATTATTAAACTTATTTGTAGGGCAAGGCATGCAAAAACAGAAAGACGAGATAACTAGCTTTTTAAAAATTATTTTAAGTTATATATATAATTTAATTCAGCTTTCAAGTTAAAAAATATTTACATTTAGTAATACAGAGTATTAAAATTAAATATTTATTTGTAGTTTTTAGTAAAGTTAATTTGCATTTTATAAAAATGCAAATCATCAAATAATTTTGTAAACATTTTATGTGTTCATATAGGTTTCATGAATTTATATGCCCTCATTAAACTAGAAATACAATACCTGTATTTTGTTGTATTTGTGCAACTGATTGTGTGTGAAGAAGTGATTATGAACAAAATTATATTCTTTGTGCTTCTTGAAAAATATTTAACAATCAAATAAAATGCAAGAAAATAACATTAATACTTTTCAGAAATTTTGTAGTGAATATTTCATGAGAAAAATTTATAGAAATTGCTATGCATTTCCTCAGATATGTCATACAAGTTATAAAGTACTGTATCTCGGGAATATGTTATTTCATAGAAATATTTTATCATTTAATATATTTGAGATTCATTTGTGTCCATTTGGGCCCATTTAACATTTAAGTTCTTCTGAAAATCATTAGTATTTGTGTTGCAAACAAAATTCTCCAAAATTAAGCAGTTTGGGTTTTTACAACACATTCAATGAATCCAAGCAATTATTTTTGTATTACGTTAAACCTATGATACTATTGTTTTGTTTTGTAGCTTTTATATTTTACTGCATGAAAAAGTAAATTGGCTTCTTGAATTTGTCACATATTCAATAGTTAATTATATTTTCCTCAACTAGAATTAACTTGCAAACTAGGCTTTGAATACTGTATATATCTGATAAGTTTAATTTATATGTATTTGTTATATGGAAATATAGTTAAATCTTCTTTTTGAGCAAAACTACATTCCTGTATAGATTTATAAAAAAATTAAAATTTTTAAAGTAAAGTTCTTAGCTGTACACTTCACATAATAGATGGATTCAACTGAAAAAATTTATGGGAATATTTAGGAAGTGAGAATATGGGAATGTAGAAGAGATGTTATAAGTTAAGCATTAATCACCAGGTGTTGTATTTTTAAATATTTTTTTTTTTATTAATGATAAAATAAAAGTACTATTCCAGTCAACACTGATGGACATTCTAGTGTTAAATATTTGTATTCAATAATTCATTTTATTATTTTGTGTTATTGAATACTTGAAGTAAAAGTAGAAATGAGAATTAATATGTCTTTCTCTTTTTGGTTAAATGGTTAATTTCATGTTTTGGTTTGGTTAATCTCATGGTTAAAAATTGACATATGACTAAAATTATATAAAAGATATACTTAAAACATATATTATTTGGGAATACTATTAAAAATATTAATACAAATCCATTTTAAATTTGAAATGAGAGGCATAATTAAGACAGTGAATGACTACTAAGCGTGAAATACACACTGGTTAATACATAATGTTTTGCTAATATGACAAATAATCACTAAATACACACAAGTAAAAACCTACTCATAACATTTACATTCAAATCAAAAGTAAACACTCTGTTGAACAATTCCTTTTATAATTCTGTATTACTATAATAAATATGTGTATTCTTAATTTAAATGTAGAACAAAATTAACTTGAAAAAAAACCAAAAACTATCATGTTTACTCAACAGATTTTGTTAAGACATATATATTAAAATATCATTCTAAATATTTATAAAAATCCATAGCAAAATTTTTTTCACCTGACAATGAATTATGCATTTTCAGTGTAATTAAAACGTAAAATAAATGGGATCAAAATAAGAAATTTTACTATTGCAATACAGAATCATTAATCAAGAGTAACAGCCTACTCAAATAATTTACATCAAGCTCATCAAAAAACACTCTTTTCGTTATTTTTTTACCTAGTCATAGAGGTATTAACTTAAAATTATATTCCAATTAGTTTTAAAACAACGTTTTCCCAAATAATAATAATCTTATTATTTAATAACTAAAAATAATATTTACATATGAATAATTCTGATCTAAGGCCTTTATTCATGCTTTTACAATTTATTTTGCTACCAGCTACTGCACAATCAGTACCTATTCATTGTAAAAAACTTAAAAATAAATCAAATTCTTTTATTTCTTTATATGTATACAAAGAGGGAACGAAAGTCCCATCTTTAAAATTGGCCCGGATTCTGGAGACAGGTTACGCAAAAGCACTGGAACTTTTATACTGGCATAGTGGAAATCATCAAAGTGATTTTTTTTTATTTCAACAGCATGAGAAAAGCAACAATTAACATTAAAAGGTACATAATTCTAAAAGCCGATCGTATGTATATAATCACTCTTTATAAAAATAGCGAATTTGTAACCTTGTTATTCAGAAATGATTTCCAGAAAACTTTTCAGGAATCTTCCATACATTACGGATATGTAACATTAAATTAATATCAATGCAATTTAGACAAAAAATCAAGTGAAGAATGTTTATTGAAGAGTTTGATGTAAATGATATGAGTAGGCTGTTACTTGATTAATGATTCTGAATTGTATTAAGGGGGTTCACCCTGTAATGTGTGTCTGTTCCTGCTTCCCTCTAACCCCCCTTGTCTACTCTCGGACCTGGCTAGATGTGAGGGAAGAACTAAATAACCAGAAAACGTGATTCACTCTAATTATTTTATTGTCACATAATATCAAGCAAGCACAATAATAATCCAATTAAGAATGTTGATCAGTATGCAGAGCTCGAAGGTGAGATCTGTTAGCCTGGGGATAATATTATGGATCCTCAACTGATTCCACGATAACCTATACAAGCTCAATTTCAACTCCGCCGTGCTCCAATTAGTTAATCTTTAGCTTCTAATTAAATAAGTTGAAAACATTCTACTGTTAAATGTTACTGTTTTAGATTTCATCTGATGATAGTAGATTGATTTCAGTTATGTTTCATCAGAATTCACTGAAACCCAATCTCCATCTCAAATTATGCTAATCTGATCCTTTCTTCAATATCTTATTTTTTTATATCCTCAGTGATCAATTTAATAACACCTCTATAAAAACTAAGGATGCATTTTTGAAAAATAAGCACTTTCACTTTGTGTTTTGATTTCTATCACATTTTGCTTCAGCTGATTATTTGACGAAGATCTTAAGCAATTAAATTTAAAACCTGCACCTTAATATTTCTCATTAACCCCTTAATGGTCAGATAATTTTGAAGAAAACAGTCCTATAAATGGCTATTTTTTTATTCAAGAAAATTATATAAAACTAAGTACATGTTCAATATATGTATTCATTTTTAAATTTTGGATAGGTTTTTAGCTTGAAATGCGAAATTTAATTTTTTAAGTAAAGCAAACATTTAGGGTTATAATCACTGAATGTTGGTTTCCATCAAAGAGAAAAAAAGTATCTGTTTTAAACATTAAATGAAAATTTTATTACTTATTTGCATAATATAAATAAACATTTGTAATTTTTTCTTGTGTGATAAATTTCAAAGCATTAGATGCAAAGGCCAACATCACAATCTGGATAGTAGTACAGAGTTTTGTTTCTGCATCTCTTATTTTCATCTCTTTTGGAACAACAAACTTTGCATTCTTTTGATGGTTGCCTCTTCTTATCATTTGGAGGTATCTGTCTAATAAAATGTTTTTCAATCAAAGGGTTGGGGTTATTCTCCAAGCTTGGCCGGCCTCTTTTTGCAGTGGTTTCTGATATAGAAACTTTTCACTGAGTTCATCTACTAAAGATAAACGGAACATCAAATGTGATTTTTTACCTCCTTGTTTTTTGTAAATAAGCTACGAGTTCAAAATAGTTTGATCTAACAAATGAAAAAATATTTTCATAAAGTACTTCTTGCCTCTTTTTCGAGCAATAGAATAATCTCCAATATATTGTCTACAATGTCTACCGCTCCCATATTTTTATTGTAGTCAGTGACAAAAGAAGTACTAAAAAAGTAGAATGGGATTCACTTCCTGACTTTAACTCCATAATGTATACAATTTAAAAAAAAAAAATATTTTTTTTTATCAGAGAATGTAACCCGTTTTCATGAAGTGCGTAACTAAGTGCTTGATTTAAGATTTCAAAAACTTATTGCTAATATATATGTTTGATTGTGCTGACATCTAGTTAAAAAAAAGTTAAATAATTATCGCTAAACACATTATAAATTATTTGGTAATGCCATCTGGTGTATGGATTAAGAAATAAACAATATTCTGGGCTTAAAAAATAGTTTAAAGTTTTTTTGGCAATTTACTTTTCAACTCTCCAGTCCGGAAATATCATGGGCACAAGGAATAGAGAAGGAAATTTCACCCTATGAATTTGACGGGAGTTTGAAGTAAGGTGTTAAACACGTAATTAAAAATATATAGTTATGAAAAGGTTTTCTAACACTTCTATAGCTTCAGAAAGGATCCAGTTAAATGAAAAAGGAATGATTCATCCCACAAGGTCACCAGATTAACTGGGGTCATTCTTTCTTTAATGCATCATGATTTTCACATAGCCAGGATTAATCCAAACTTATAGGAACAGATTCTGCCATTATTACTAGAGCTATTCAAGTATGATAATATAATCATAAATAGATAAAAAAAATTGGAACAATATTTCATAATTATTAGAAATTCTTCAACAAACATTATTATATTATATCATTTTCTACTCGATACCTTGTGACGGATCTATACGTGTCCTTCCATTAACCTCTTGGGAATTCCTTTTGGGCCATCATTTTTTCAACCAACTTTCTCCAAAGACAGGAAGTGTGACTATGTAAATTAGGTTTAATATATATATTCTGTATTCACGAGTTTGAGAGTTAGTGAAGTGAGAATAGATTGGATGTGAAGTGAATAGATGAGAAGTGAAGTAAATCGGCAGTGAAACATCTACATAAACAGTGTACAAAGCAAGAAGTTGGAATATTAAGGAAGGGATTAGTTCAACTATTGGAGAAGTATTTAAGTCAATGCCAAAAAGATTAAAGGATTGCCAGAGTTCTGGCACTGTGATCTTGATCAAATTAGAGAATTAAATTATTAGAGCGGTCATTAAAATAATAAGCTCTGTATAAAGTTATCTTAAGGTTAGATCTGCAGGATTGGTTATATTCCCCCCACGCCATCTCGTCTCACCCTCATGCTCTGACTGATCAAATTTATCTTATGTAGAGTGTTGTGTCCGAGTTGAAATAGTGATAAATAAATAATTGAGGTTCATCATGTCGTCTGATCATTTAGTTCCTTCCACACCTCTAGCTGGGTCACAGAGAAGAAGGGACATAAATTCTTTATAACCTGAGACAAAAGAAATATGTATTTTAACTCAAAAATATGAAATGGGAATGTTTAAGTATACTAACTCTCAAAAAAATTTATTTTGTTCCTAAGTTTATGCAGTACTGTTAGTTTGATTTAAGTGTTATACAAGGATCATTGTTAGCTTTGTTGATAAAGTTTTACTTGAGATAATAAATACATAATAAATTTCATTTTTAACCTAGGACTTTTAGCTCCTAAGTTTGGTGTGCTCCTAAATAAATATGTTCATGTGTGAAAACAGATGAGTCTGCAAATAAAATTTCTTATGACCAGAGTTTTGCATACAGAAGGTATGGAATTTTTACATTTTTTTTGCTTGTTCTGTTTGCCTTTTTACTATAGAAATGTTAATCATTTGCAGTATATTTTACTTTCTATACATTAAATGTGTCTCGGTTTTGTAACAATAGGTTGTTTAATATGAAGAAGGTATGGAAATTTTATTTTCTTTGTTTTTAAAGAATTGTTTATAATTAGAATTATACTTGTGAGGGAAATTTTATACTTGGAAGCTAATTGAATAAAATAGAGTTCACCATTCAAAATGATGAGGTAACCTTCTCTACTTTTATTAAATTTTAAAGTTTCTTAGAATATAAAAATAATTAAAAACTTAACTAAGAAACTTTTTTGTTCTTAATTCCTGTTTGTGGTTGAGTCTTATATTAAAACTAAAGTGTGAAGTTTCAACCATTTGAAAATATCTGTACTTTTTCATGTTCTCCTCTAATTTCAGTATATAGAAACATATTATTGAAAATAATTTCCATTGCAATATAATTTTTATCATATATAAAAATATATTAAAATTTTTAGTAACGTGTTAGACAAATATGAAATACAAGAGCATTGCCAAACAATTATCCTAAAAAGTAAATCACAAATTTAAAAATTTTAATTGTCTTACATAATGTGATAGTGTTAATCCCAGTTTCCACTTAATGTATTGAGAATTATTGCTTTTTTATGCTATTTAAACTAACAGCATGTTAGAAATTTTCAGTATACAGTAAAAATGAAAACAATGTCTTATATATAATTCGTTAGCACAATTCTGGCCATTTCTAGTGTCCGTGGTAGCCTAGTGGTCAAGGTAACAGACTCATCGCGTATTATTAGTTCAGGCCTAGTACCACTAAAGAACCATCATGTGGGGGGGGGAGGCGATGCACATGAAATTTGTCGAGGCTCAAAAGACCTCCCGTTCGTGTGGTTAAGTAGTTAAGAGAGGGGGTTGCCAGCTCAGGTGCTGTCCTCATCACTTGACAATGGTTCAAAAATACGAAGTCCATTGGCAAAAGACTTTGAGTAGCTGAGTTCACTCACTTTAAAATTAATAATTACTCACTACGGCCAATTCTTAATGGAACTCAATTTTTTGAATAATGTTTACATAAGCAGAAAGGAAAATGAAATTATTTCATTTTGAGTTTTTAAAAATTTAAATAGGATTAATTGTGAAGCATAAAATATTTTAAAGAATGAAGGAAGTTATACACCAGAATAATCAATAAATATATATATTATTATAAGTGAATTTCTTTTAAAAATTATTTTCTAATAAAAAAAATAAGGCTATATAATTATTTGAAATATTTTTTTTAAAAAAATGGACCATTTGATGAAGATAAAAATATATTCTTACTATATTTCTAATAATATATGAGGAAATAAAGTTTTTGTATTGAAAAGCTTCAAGAATATAAACACATAAAGAATTATCATGAAAGAATGTATTAATTTATATTTTGTTGAAATTTTGTTTTAAAAGTGCAAAAAAAAAAAATCTTTAGGGAACCCTTGTAATATTTTGAAATTATGATCTGTAAAATTAAGTTTATTCTAAATTGTTAATTCTTTTTAAATCACAGGTAACGTATTTAAATTATTTATGTATTTAAATCTCATCTACATTGAATTAGAATCTGCATACTTTTCTTTGTAGAAATTTCAAATGTGCATTAAGTTAAAAATAATAAAAAGTGAGGTACTCAAATTAATTTTGAGAAAAACTGTACCTAAAATATCGTTGCATGTAATTTGCTATTAAGTGAACTAAATGCAAGAAGATACATTAATAGAGAAATATATGAAAAAATGCTAAGTCTCTTGCTAAATGTCATAAAATGACTCCTCTTAAATTTGTTTCAACTCAAAGTATATTTATGAATCGAAATATTAGAATTAGAAAAAGAAAGTCTAATTTTATGCTAACTTAATTTGTAAGCTGCTTTCCAAAGAGGCTGCAAAATTTTTAAGAGTATATATTCTTGAAATAAATATAGCTTCTCCATTAGACTGAGAGTTAACTTTGGCATTTTATAAGTTATATTTATGCCTATTTTTGCACAATAAAATTGTGGACATATTTAATTAAATAATATTTATTGTTTGAATTAAAAGAGTAAATTGATATATATGATGTAAAATATATATAACATTATTTTGAATATTTAAAAATATTGTTAGGAATTTCTTTTGAAATGATTTTTAAAAATTAATGGGAAATATAACATGAACAATTTCTGTTTAGTTTAATGACACAAAAACCACAAAGGGAAATCTAGTACGCTTTAAGAAGAACATAATTCTGTGATGATTATCTTTCATAACTCAATTATCCTGGTCCTGTTAAATCTATTAATATCAACATATATTGGAAAAATGTTTAAAAAATAAAGTTAATTTAGGTTGTTTCAGAAAATGTTACTAATTTAAATGTGTGGAAAAAATGGGAATAAAAGTATTCTTTATGAATATATATAGAATAACATATATTGCCACTCAAGTTGAAAAGTACTTTTTAGTTCAGACAAATGCAGATATTTTGTACAATATTTCTTAATTGTTAGAAATTCTTCAAAAAAACAATATAAAACTACAACACTTTCCATTTGCTCTGTTAAGTCAGTACCTGAGACATTGATACACACGTATTACGTAAATTTCCTGATAGTTACAAGAATAAGTTGTTTGAATAAAGCTATTATTAAATTAATCCCTGAATATATGCATCTTTATAAATCATTTTTCAGTTTTCTAAAAGTTTCTATGTTACAGTATTTTTTATTAGGATTCACTTTGAATAATAATTATGTTCTTAATTTGGTTTACTCTTTTACAGTTTGGCGTACTCATGAATAATTTTGTACACATGAAACCTGATCTGGTGGAAAATATAAGCATTCTTTGACCAGATGTTCGAATCTAAAAGGAATATCTTATTTTTGCAAGTAGCTCTTTTCCATTTAAAAATAATGATAATTTATTATACATTTTGCTTTCCGTGCTTTAGTTTTATTACACTTTAGTAAAAAGTGGTTATTTAATGTGATGTGCATGTCAAGTAAATGTGAAGTATGACAATGTTATTTATTTTGTGGTAAAAATGTTCTTTATTATCAGATTCATACATGTGATGAAAACTTTTGAACTTGGAAGCTAATTGAATAAAATCAACTCTTTCATTAAAGACTTCAAAAAAATCACTTTTTACTATACAAAAAAGGTTCATAATATAAAAATTCTTAAATATCTCACTTTGACCTTTAATTAAATAAAAGTTAAAAAATCAGAGGTTTATATTTATATATATTTTTTTAAACAATTTGAAAATATTAGTCATTTTTTAATGTCCCTGTCTTATTTGAGAAAGTGGGAAAATATTTTAAAATAAGTTTTTACTTGAAATATATTTTTACAATACTTTAAAAGACAATCAAATTTTTGATATCACTTTAAAAATAAATAAAAAGTATAAAGAAATTATCTGGAAGGTGCTCTTGAAATCATCCCTGAATAACAAGTTCACAAATTTGTTTAGATTATAAAATGTGAAAATGTCTATCTCAGGTTTTATATATGTAACTATTAATGTTAATTATTGCTTTTTTTCCATGCTTTTGAAATGGCAAATAAAAAAGATTAATGATTTTCACTGTTCTGGTAAAAATGTGCAAATGTTTTGTGTGTAACCAGTTTGCACAATCTTATCTGATTTTATGTATGTTTCAATTGTTTCATCTTTCTATACATATACAAAAATATACAAATTTGGATGATGATGAATTGTTGTAAAATTAAAGAGTATTTTTTGTGCAGTAGCTTATAATAAAAGAACTTTTCAATCGTGAATAAAACTATATGTGGATCACTCTGAAATTTTTGAGATACTCCTAGGTTTTTAAAGTTAGACTTACAAAATTTTAGGAGTGTTCAAAGTAGTCTCCACCAGCATCAATGCACTTTTGTAGACGAATTTTTTATAGTTAAATTGCCTCAAACCATTCATTTTTTGGAATTGACGAAAAAATGCATTTTTTAGCCACATTAATCTCTTTTTCTGAATGAAAACAACGTCCACGTAAGTTCTTTTTTAGATTAAAAAATAACCAAAAGTCACATATAGCTAGATCCAGAGAGTAAGGGGGATGTTCTATCACTTTAATTTGTTTTTATGAAACTCTACTGTTAATCTGGCTGTATGGGAAGATGTATTGTCATGGTGAAGCATTAGTCCCCTAACGTTTTCTTGGAGAATTTCTTGAAAACATTTAGTGGTATACCATTTTACTGTTATTGTCTTCTGTCCTTCCAACTTGATGGCTTTGACCAATCCCGTACTTGTGAAGAAATTGGCATATATTACTTTTTTCATTGCTCGTTGTCTTTTCACCATTGTTGGCGTGGGATCATCTTCAAAGACCCGTACTTTGCTTTCTTGACGAGTTGGAATGCCAAAAACTGTATGTACGCTCTATCACCTGTTACAATTTTAGAAATGATGCAGTGGCCACCATCATTTAGCAATTTAATGGTTTCTTTAGTGATTCTGACATGTTCCTCTTTTTCGTGCTGAGATTATGAAGAACCCAACTGCAAATTACTTTTTTCATGCACAATTCTTCATGAATAATTTTGTGTATGTCTGTGGATCCAATGTTAAGTTCCTTCTGTATCATTTGGTAGGAACATCGATTATCATCCATTAACACTTTTTGTAGGGTTGGCACATTACCTAGGATTACTGCCAAGCGTGGCCTTCTTGTGTGTTCTTCATCCTGTAGAGAATTGTGATCGCTACAAAATTCTTTAAACCATCTGAATACAGTAGCATGACATGAAGATTCATCACAAAATGCTCATTACAGCCATTGAAATCTTTCCTCTTGATTTAGAGTATATGGCTATGATTCTCCAAATGGAATATTTCTAAAATTTATTATTATTATTAACAAAAAAGCACTATTTTTAATAATATAATAATTTTAATTTGCAATTTAATTTTGTTACTTTTAGTAAATATTGATATTTCCTTCTTATAAATACAATGCTAAATTTAAAATTAATATTTTTTTTTATCAAAATGACTATAAGAGAACTTCATTTCTTGGGCAGAATGTATTTCATATATGTCTCTTAAAATCTCTGTTTTCTTAGGCACTGAAACAAACATTGTCATGGATATTCAGTACAGTTTTATGAGTTAAATGAAAATTTTTGTATCATCATAACAAAAGAAATGTGAAAAACAAAGTACATTTTGGTAATTTTCTGTTAATGCTTCTGTAAACTCTTAGTGAATCTATGCAGCATATTCAATTCGTTTTTATTGTTAAACAAATTTCTTTGTTAGAGCTTTTTTGATTAGGACTAATTGGAAATAATAAATATATTTTTAATTTGTTGTATTCATTTACAGTTTGGTGTGCTCTTAAAGAAATTTCTGCACATAAATCCAAATCCTGTTGCAGATAAAAGATTCCCATGAGAAGAGCTTGGTGTGAAAAAGGTATGCTTTTTTGCACTCTCTTCTTATATTTTTCCATGCAGAAATATTTATTATTTGCCTATATAATTTGTTTTCTATGTTTTTATTTTCCGCAGTTTTGTAACAAGTTTTTTAATGTGAAAGTATTATTCACATGTTTTTAAATTATTTATACTCAGAATTTTATATACGAGTTGTAAAATTTTGAACATGGCATCAAATTGAATAAAACCAAATAAATCATTTGAAGTTGAGGAATAATCCTATATTATATTTTAAAGAAATTTCAGAATAGGAAAAGAATTAAATATTTAACTATAATACCATAAGTCATTTTCAAGTAAATGCAAGAGGATCTTTACAACATTTAGAAAATGTTTGTAACTTTTTCATGTACCACTCTTATTTCAGTAAACAGAAACAAATATGAAAATATATTTCTCATTCAAAATATATTTTTTTTATTATATTCTATAAGACAATATAATTTTTGCTACCACTTTAACCATAAATAAAAATGATATATAAAAATGTATTCTTGATATCATCCCTGAGTGACAAGGTTAAAATTTTTTTTGCTTTATATAGCATGCTATTATTTATATCAATTTAGAATAATCTACCCTTATATGCTATTTATTGCTTTATTTGTGCTATTGTTGTAAAAAAAACCTTTAACCCCCTGACTGCTCATCCTGCAATTTCCACAGGCAACTCAAATGTAACAAAATCTGCTCATCCCACGATTTCCACGGGAATGTGTTTTTCTTCCTTTATTGATGAGCACATCTCGTTTATTCCCCGTTGAAGTTCTTAAATCATATACAGTATTAGATGCTTAATTTACATTTTGACCAACAGATGTCATTAGTTTTCCACTAAATTGCTGTATTTGAAGGCACGTTGTATTACCACTCAAACTTCCCTTTTTGCTACTCTTTTCTTATCAGAAATGGCTGCTAGAAAACGTTGAGCGATTTGTAATAACCCAACTTCCCGTCTACCCAGTGACCCAGCTAAAGGTGTGGAAGGAAGTAAAGGATTATTTGACATTATAATTTCCAGTTATTTTATTTAGCACTTTAATCGACTCAAACATGATTCAATGCAACACAATAAATAGGATGTTCCAATCAGTCAACAGAGGGAGGGGATGAGAGTCGCGTTTTGGGAGAATACATCTAATAAACCCCTTTATAATAATAGTTCTACCTCAATATTACTTTACACGGTAGATATGTAACCAATGGCCGTTTAACCTCTTTAATACTTTAAATATCAAACATAATATAAAGGTGACAATACCTGAACTGTAGGCAGTCTTATCAATTAAGGTTTAATTTATCAATAACAACTTCTTGTCTTTAATTTCTCAGAAGGCCTTTCTAACCTTTTGCAGAATTCTTCACCTTGTACCTCTCTTGTCACTTTTGTTAACTAACTTTCTACTCTATCTATCCTTCTTCACTTTCTAACTCACTAACTCCCCTTAACTTGCGAACTAGAACTATATATAATAAACTTAATTTACATATCACGCCTTCTTCTTAGGAGAAGATTGATTATTTTTGATAGCTCCAAAGAATTCCCAAGAGGATTAGTGTAAGGACGCGTATAGATCCGTCACAGATTGACAGTGTATATTCCTGATTCAGATTCTGATTAAACAGTGTGCTGTATGCTGTTCAAGAAAGGATGCAAATGGCAAAAAAATTCGCAAAGGAACACAAATCTGGTGCAAAGACTGTGAAGTTGGACTTTGCCTTGAACCCTGCTTCGAACTCTATCATACTAAACTGCATTTCTAAGATATTTTCTCAGTGCTTTATATATTCTTAAATTTTATATATTTTTACTTTTTATACTATGCAATAAATAGAAATTAACTATAATTCAATTGAAATTTATTTTAAAAAGAATTATTTTGGTGATAACATCTGAGATTAGTTTTTCTGGCAACTTAGTTTCTCATGATAAAAATCTACATAAAAAAATATTTTCTAGAAAGAAAAAAATGCATTTTTCAATTCTCCAATATATATATATATATATATATTTGAAATATGCAACAAAAATATGCAATTTTTAAAGCAATTTTGGTCTAAAAATTGAGCAGTCAGAGGGTTAATACTTTTAAGTATGCCAGTAAAAATGGCCAGGTGTTTATTGTTCATTTTGTTTACGCCATCCTATCCAATTTAGAGTATTAGCGTGTTTGTTTTTTATTTGCATTTATATATATATATATATATACTAGCCGTTACCCACCCGCTTCGCTGGGTATTTCATGTTTTATAAATAGATACTGTTTTTATATATATATAGATTATTGATATCTAAATCCTAGCATTAAGAATTATATTGTATTGAAAAATATACTTATACCTATAACTGTCAACTCTTGATAAAAAAAAAAGAGCAGAACTCATCTAATTTGTATTTTCTAAAAATCTCTAAAATTGAAGTATTAAATGATGTTTGCACTTTCGTAACCCTATAGCCAAGTGGATTCCCTCAAAATTAATTTTTGGTGGATCTCTACTTCGTAAAATGAACATGCAAACAAAATTTCAAATCTAAATCTAACAGAAAAAAACGAAATTTTTACTATCATACCCCTGTAATCCCATTGAGAGTCTTTTTTCAAAATGACCATTCTTAGCGTATTTCAATTCAACAACAACAAAAAAAAGCAAACCAAATTTCATTATTATAGACCTTGCAGTTCGAAAAAAGGAGTTTCTTTGTCAGTAAAAAACCTCAGTAATCCCTTGCTCTCCCCAGGAGTTGATTTCCGTTAAATACATTCTTAGTGGAATCCTATTCAACAAAAGAAACATTCTTAACAAATTTCAAGTATGTGGTTCTAACAATTAAAAAACAGGAATTTTTTCTACAACTCCTCTTGACCCCTCGCAACCCTCCTTTTGGGTCAGTTTTCATTTTACTCTTTGTTAGAGGAGCTCTATTCCGGGAATGGAACATGCCTACCAATTTTCAAGCAGGTAGATCTAATAGTTTGAAAACGGAAATATTTATCGATTACGTTTTTTAATCTCCCGAAATGAAACTTGGTGGTTGATATTCGTGAAACCCATTTTGTAGCGGTTCTCTACTCTACGAAAGGAATCTGCTTACCAAATTTCAAGACTGTATGTCTAATAGTTTAAAAATGAAAATAATTACCTTTAATGCCCCTTGAGCCCCCGCAACGCCACTTGGGGTTCTGTTTTCACAAAACCCATTTTGTAGGGGAACTGTACTATATGAAAGGAATCTGCTTACCAAATTTGAAGACAGTGCGTCTAATAAATTAAAAATGGAAAAAATTATCTGTAACGCCCCCTAAGCCACCGCAACGCCATTTGGGGTCGATTTTCACCAAACTCATTTGTAGCGGATCTCTACTCTATGAAAGGAATCTGCTTATCCAATTTCAAGATTGTACATCAAGTAGTTTAAAAATGGAAACAATTATTTATAACACCCCTTGCAGTTTGAATTTCGCAAAAAAATCCGTTCTTAGCGGATCTCTACTCCATGAAAGGAACATGTCTACCAAATTTCAAGTCTGTAGGTTGAATAGTTCCAGAGATATCGTGATTAGTCAGTCAGTCAGTGAGTGAGTTACTTTTCTCCTTTATATATATAGATATACAGAAATAAACGAATCTAGTTGATTTTTAATTTTTCCAAAATCAAAAGAGTATTATTTAAGCAGTAGATGGTAACAAAATAAATTTTCAAGAATTAATGATGCTAAACATCAGAAATAACAATGTATAAATATTGTTTTTAGTTATTAAATTTTATTATTGTCTGTGGTTATTGTTTTTCATATATTCTTAGCATGTACCATTAAATTAATACCTATATGAATTTGTCAAAAAGCCTAGTGTAGAATTTTTGTTGATAATCTGATTTAAATTTTATGAATTGACCACTTCTTGATTAATAGTTTTTTATTGTATTAGCAAAGCTACTTCGTTTGATCCTACACATTTAATGATTTTTTAATTGCACAAATTGTGACTCCTTTCATTATTAGGTGCAAATAAATGTTATAGATTTTCATTTACATTTAGAAGGAAGTATGCTTAATGAAAATCAGATGCATAAATTTATTTGTATGTTAATAGAAACACTGCATAAGTTTGGTTTTTGATTTATTTTTAATTAATTTAGTTTTATTTTCAAAATTAAAATAATTAAATATATATAAATGGAACTTTACAAAAGAAACTGTTCAATAGAAGTATTATTAATAATTAGTTTACTCTGTATGAAACTACAAATCATCAAGTAATTTTGTAAATTTTATGCTACATATAAATTTAAGAAATCCTTGTCCAAAAATTAAATTAGTAATTCGATATCGGCTATTTTTTAGATCTGTGTAACTGAACGCATAAATGGTTAAAAAAAGAAAATAGTTATTCTCTGTGCTTCTGTGAAATGTTAAACAAAAAAAAAGAAAGAAAAAAAACTTAAAGATAATAGCATTAATAATTTCCAGGAAATTGTAGTAAAATTCTTACAACTGATTTTTAGAATTTGCTTAACCTATCCTCAGGTATATCATATATGTTCCCAAAAATATAGATTCACTGTTATATATTATTGTAGACGTGTAAAAGATTTAAGTATTATTTTCTTCCTTCAGTGCACCTTTAGCATTAATATTTATTATAATTCTGTTTCTAACAAAATTCCCCTAAATTAAATTCTTTGGATAGTTTCAACTCCTTTTATGTATTAAAAAAATATATTTGGATTACTTTCATGGAATGAATCTAATGATTTATTTTGTAGCTTTTTATTTCTCTGTATGGATATATATATACACTAGCTGTTACCCACCCGCTTCACTAGGTATTTCATGATGTTTTATAAATCTCGATACTGTTTATATATATATATATATAGATTATTGATATCTAAGTCCTAGCATTAAGAATTCAATTGTATTGAAAAATATACTTATACCTGTAACTCTTGCCTCTTGATAAAAAAAAAAGGACTGAACTACTAATTTGTATTTTCTAATTAAAATTGATGTATAGAATGATGTTTGTGTTATCATAACTCTATAACCAAGTAGATTTCCGCAAAACCAATTTTTGGTGGATCTGTTCTCCATAAAATAAACATGCAAGCCAAATTTCAAGTCTAAATCTAAGTGAGCAAAAACAAAAATTTTACTATCAATACCCCCCAAAATTCCATTGATAGTCCTTCTCCAAAATAACCATTCTTAGTTGATTTCCATTCAATGAAAGAAAAATGCAAACTAAATTCCATTATTATAGTCCTTGTAATTCAAAAAAAGGAAATTTTTTTTGTCAATACGCCCAGTAACCCCCTGTCCCCCCCCCAGGAGTTGATTTCCGTAAAATACATTCTTAGTGAATCCCTATTCAACAAAAGAAACATGCTTAACAAATTTAAAGTATGTAGGTCTAACAATTCAAAAACAGGAATTTTTTTCTATAACTCCCCTTGCCCCTCGCAACACTCTTTGGGTCGATTTTCGTTTTACTCTTTGTTAGAGGAACTCTATTCCATGAAAGGAACGTGCATACCAATTTTCAAGCTTAAAAACGAAAATCTTTATCTATTATGCCCCTTAATTCCCCGGAAGGAAACTTGAGGGTTGGTTTTCACGGAACCCATTTTGTAGCAGTTCTCTACTCTATGAAAGGAATCTGCTTACCAAATTTCAAGACTGTTTGTCTAATAGTTTAAAAATGGGAATAATTATTTATAGCCCCCCCCCTTGAGTCCCTCACAACTCTACTTGGGGTCTGTTTTCATTAAATCTATTTTGTAGGGGAACTGTACTCTATGAAAGGAATCTACTTACCAAATTCGAAGACTGTGTGTCTAATAAATTAGAAATGGAAAAAAATTATCTATAATGCCCCTCTTGAGCATCCGCAATGCCACCTGGGAGTTGATTTTCACAAACCACATTATATAGCGTATCTTTACTCCATGAAAGGATTCTGCTTATCCTATTTCAAGACTGTATGCCCAGTAGTTTAAAAATGGAAATAATTATCTATAACACTTCTTAAGCCCCGCAATGGTACTGGGGTTCGATTTTCATGAAACACATTTTGTAGCTGATCTCTACCCTATGAGAGGAATCTGCTTACCGATTTTCAAGACTGTACTTCTAATAGTTTAAAAATCGGAATAATTATTTATAACACCCCTTGGGGGGTAAATTTTCCCAAAACCCATTTTGTAGTGAATATTTATTCCATGAAAGAAACATGCCAACCAATTTTCAAGCAGGTTGGCCTAGTAATTTAAAAATGGAAATATTTATTTATTACGCCCCTTAACACCCCAAAACGCCACTTGGGGGGCTATTTTCACTAAACCTATTTTGTAGCTGATCTCTACTCTATGAAAGGAATCTATTTATTAAATTTAAAGACTGTGCATCTAATAGTTTGAAAATGAAAATAATTATCTATAACACCTTTCTTAGCCCTCGAACACCACTTGAGGGTCAATTTTCACCAAACTCATTTTTTAGCAAATCTCTACTCTAAAAGGAATTTGCTTATGAAATTTCAAGATTGTACGTCGGGTAATTTAAAAATGGAAATAATTTTTATAACGCCCCTTGCAGTTCAAATTTCGCAAAATCCGTTCTTAGCGGATCTCTACTCTATGAAATTAACATGCCTACCAATTTTCAAGTCTGTAGGTTAAATAGTTTTAGAGATATCGTGATGAGTCAGTCAGGGAGTGAGGGAGTTGCTTTTCTCCTTTATATATATAGATTGTATATATATATATAAATAGTATTAATTGAGCAGCAGATGGTAACAAATTAAATTTTCAAGCATTCAAGAAGTAAAAATAACCAGAATTGTCTGTGTATAAATATTGTTTTTAGTTATTAAATTTTATTTCCTCAGGTTTTTTTTAAATACATTATGGGTATGTAACATTTAATTAATATCTATATGAGTTTGTCAAAAAATTTAATCAAAAAGTATTTATTGATAAGTCTGATTTAAATTATATGAAAGGCCATTGCTTGAATAAAGATTTTTCATCCTAATAGCAAAGCCTCATATTTTGTTCCAACCAGTGTAGTGATTTTTTTTATTTGCACTAAATATGCTTCATTTCATAATTATATTAAAAAAAGACATTATATATATTTTTTCATATTCAGAATGAAGTATCCTTAACAAAATTCTGTTACATAAAATTATTTGCATGATTTTCAGAAATTGCTATGCCTTTCAAGACATATGCAATACATAGTGAGTACGTAAGAAATTACAAATTCAGTGGGACATATTATTTCATAGAAATGTTTCATTGTGTGTAAAGTATTTAAGATTCATTGGTCTTCTTCTAGAGTTATTTAACATTTATATTCTTTTTAAAAAAAATTTGTATTTCTGTTTCTAACAAAATTACTCAAAACTAAATTGTTTGGAATGTTTCAACTGTTATGAATTATTATAATTTCTGTATTACCTTCATCTTGTATGACAGTAATGTATTAAGTCTGTAGCTTATTTTACTTTAAATTAAAATAAATATTGTTCTTGACTTTTGTTAAATGAGATTCAATACTTAATTATATTTCTAGAAACTAGAATTATATATATAACCAGTAACCCAGGCTTTGAAATGTATATATATATATATATATATAATCATAATTTTATTTTATTTTATGCTAATTTTTAAAATAAAAATATTATAAATCTTCTTATAAATTATACTTTACATTCGTATATGCACTTATCATGGTTTTTAAATTTTTTAAGTAAACATCTTAGCTATACTATTCTTATAACAGTTGAATACACTTTAACTAATTTGAATGTTATATTTTTTAATTACATTAAAACCAATAGATCAAGTGAAAAACATTTGAAAATGAGAATATGGATATTAACAAGAGGTACTGTGCTTTGAGCATTGGTTCTTAAAGTGGAATTTAAAGATTATTAATTATGCAGAAACCAGTAATGAAAGTAATTTCCTAACATGAATGAACCTATCACTGAATTTTTCCTGTATAAATAATGTGTTTTCAGATATTAAATTTTATTATTATCAGGGGAAAGGTATTTTCTATAAATCATGAGCATGTAACACTAAAATAATATTTGTATGACTTAGTCAAAAAATCAAGTACAGACTTTTTAATGAGGAGTTTATTTTTAATGATTTGAGTAGGCCATGAGTTGATTAATGATTCTATTTTACACTAGCAAAACTTATTTTGATCCAACATGTTTCATGATTTTTTTAATTACACTAAATATGCCTGATTTCATTATTAGGTGCACAAAAGTACTATGGATTTACATACATTAAAGTACATTCAGAGTAATGTACCTTTAACAAAATTTATTACTTAGTGTTATTTTCATAGCAATTTAAGCATAGATAGAAAGACACAGTAATTGCGGTTTTGATATATTTTTTCTAGTTAATTTAGTTTTATTTTCAAGTTTAAAATTTAAAAATAAAGAATTATGAAAGAAATTGTTGAAGTTGTTATGAAAGAAGTTGTTAAGACAAGTTAATTTGCACTTTGTGAAACATTAAATCATCAAATAATTTTATAAAAGCTTTATAAGGGCATATATATTTCATGAATTTCAGTGCATTGATTAAAATAGAAATTTGATACTTGTAATTTTTTTGCATCTGGGAAACTAATGCATAAATGATTATGGAAGCAGTAATTATTCTTTATGCTTCTTGAGAAATGTATGAAAATTAATCTGCCTTTCTTCAGATATGTCATGTAGGTTCCTAAAAAAAAGTTCAGATTTAGAGGGATATATTTTTTGATACAAATGTTTGATCACATTCAATAATATTTAGATCTATTTGACTCCTTCTGAGAGCATTTAAGATTTGTATTCTTTTGAAAACCATTAATTTGTGTGTTTGTAACAGAATTTCCACACAAAATTAAGTAGTTTGGATCATTTCAAATATTGTAGTTATTTCAAGTTATAATTTTTTTCTTAAGTTTATTGTACAACAATAATGCTTTGCTTTGTGGGTTATTTACTTCTCTTAATGAGCTAAACTACACTTTGAATTCTTATATCTGCTCATTTAGATTGTGAAACTGTAAAGCAAATGTCCTAAATACACCACCCATGGATAGATACTATTTAACCAAAGTGAATATCATATTTTCGAGTCTTAATTAAAATAACTGTTGAAGTAAAAAGAGATTTCAAGATGAGTATAAGCCTGTAAGTCCCCATTTGGAATATTTCTGATTTTTTTTCCTTTTTTCTTTTATTATTATTAATGAAAAATAACTATTTTTCTTAACATGATATTTTAAAATTACTATTGAAGGTTTTTATGATGCATTTCATAAATATTGATATTTCTGTCTTATAAATCAAATGCTACCTTTAAAATTAAAAAATATATATATTAGCAGAGTGATTATATATATTGAAGGAATTCATCTCTGAGGCAGAATGTATTTTTTATTTGTCAAAAGTACATATATCCATTGTAAAAACTAGCTCCATTAAAATTTTAAGAGTTTGATAAGGATTTTTGTACCCTCCTCCTAAAAGAAATTTGAGAACAAAGAATATTGTTATAATTTTATTTCTATTAATGCAATTGTAAAGTATCCCTGAATCTATGCAGCATTGTCAAAGCATTTTCAATTTTATGAAGATTACTTTCTGAGAGTTTTGTTGATTAGGTTTCACTCTTGAACTAATAATTATGTTTTTAATTTGATGTATTTCTTTGCAGTTTGGGGTGCTCTGAAGAAACTTCAGCAAATAAATGCAGATTCTGTTGCAGATAAAAGCTTCTCATGAGAATTTGATGTGCAAAAGGTATGTTTTTATACTCTTTTCTTTTCATTTTTCCATGTAGAAATAATTATTATTTGTCATATATTTTGCTTTCTATGCCTTTGTTATGCATTGTTTTTGCAGCAAATGGTTATTTAATAAGAAAAGTTTCATGGAAATGTTTATCCTTTTGTTATTAAAAAGTTATTTATAATCAGATTTTTATACAAGTGAAGGAAAATTTTTGACGTGGAATCCAATTGAATAAATTAGAAAGAATCCTTAAAAATCAAGAAATAACTTCAAATTATCTTTTAAATTCCAAAGATTTTTCACAGAGTATGAAAATAATGATATATTTAAGTAAGACCAGTTGTCATATTTAAATGTTAATTTGTGAGGAATTTTACAATGAAAATAAAATTTATTCATGTACCGTTCTTATTTCAGTATAATGAAAAATACAAGAAAATGTGTTTCTCATTCGAAATATATTTTTCACGATACTTAATATTACAATAAGTTTTTTTAAAACCATACCCAAATGACAAAAATACAAATTTTTTTGCTTTATATAGTAGGATATTATTTATATCAGTTAAGAATTTGTATCCTTTAATGCTAATTGTTGAAAAATGATCAGGTGTTTTTTTTTAAACTTGCTTACACTACCCTGTCCAATTTTAAGTATTGGCTAGCTTGTTTACTCCACCTATATATATATTTCAAAAATATGCACAAAATAGTTATTAACCTAAGATAACTATAGTCATGATAGTAAAAGTCTTAGCTACAAACTTCTGACCTTATATATATATAATTTTGCAGCTTATTTATTTCACTTCAAGTAAAAGTAAATATTCTTGACTTAGTAACATGAGCTTTAATACTTAATTATATTTCTAATAACTAGAATTAATCTACAAACTAGGCTTTGAAAGAAAAAATACTTTATAATTTATTTTATATTAACTTTTTAATCAAGAATATTATGTCTTCTCATTATGTGAACTACACTTTTCATTCCTATATGCACTTCTGAAAATTATTAAGTTTTTAAAGTAAACCTCTTATCTATGCTATTCAACTTTTAGCTATATCAAGGAAGATAATTATTTTTCATATTATATTTTTCAAATAAAAGTTTTCTAAAATGTTCTAAATAATTATTGATATTTCTCTCTTATAAATAAGGAGTTGTCTTCAAAATTAAATAAAATAGTGCAATGAATATATTTCATACATGTCAAAAATGCCAAAATCTATGTTTTCTTTCGCACTGAAACAAACATTTTCATGTACACTAACTTTAGTACAGTTTCAGTAATTTGATAAGGATTTCTGTACCCTCCTCTGAAAAGAATTCTGAAAATTAATATATATATATAATTTCTATTAATGCAAATATAAATTTATCCTCAATCTTTGCAGCATGGCAATGCTTTTTCAGTGCCATACAGGTTTTGTTAGTTTGAGCTCTAATAATTAAGGCTGGAAGTAAAATAATTAAGTTTTTAATTTTGTGTAATCCTTTACAGTTTGGTGGGCTATTGAAGAAGTTTGTACATATGAAAAATACAGATCCTGTTGTAGATAGAAACTGTTGACCTTTTCTTATGAGAAATTGTTGGTGGTGCAATTAATCTTCTTTGTCTAAATCTTAATCACTCTTATCTTAATCAGAGTGCAAATATATATTTCTATGCTTTAATTCTGCCACACTTTTGTGACAAGTGGCTATTTAATACAAAATTCATAAGAAAATTTAATTCATTTTGTTATTAAAATGCTATTGATAGTCACAATTATAACTGTGAGAGAAAATTTTCAACTGTAAATTTAGTTGAATTAAATCCAATGTATGATTCAAATTTCAGAAGTATCCATCCGTAAACAATTTTTTTTTTAATTTCATGGTTTTTCGTAATATGAAAATAATTATATAACTAAGCCTTTTATTCAAATTAAGGTTAAAGTGTCAGAATATTTTCAACAATTTGAAGTATTTGTAATTTATTCATGTTCCACTTTTTTTTCAGTATAATGAAATTTATTTGACAAAATATATATATTTCATTGAAAATATATGTTATACTATATTTTAAAAGTCAATCAAATTTTTGAAATTACTATAAGTATAATATAAAAGGATGTGGAAAATTTCTGGCATTTTTCCTTAAGGTTTTCTTGAAATCATTCCTGAATTATAAGGTTACAAATTTGCCTGCTCTATATAGTGTAATGGTATTTATATCCGTTTGAACATATGTTAATTTTAACTTTAATTATTGATTTTTTCATGATATTAACATGAAAAAAATAGTTTTATGATTTCTGTATGCAGTAAAATCTATCAAATAATTTTTGTATAATTCTTTTACAGAATTCTGGTCAATTTGATATTTGGCTCAATTGTTTGCAAAAACGGTAACTTGTATACAAAAACAGAAATATGCGAATTTTGTTAATTTTAATATTTTCTCTTAAACCAAAAATGTATGAATTGTACAGCAACTTGTATAAAAAAAAAAAAAATTCAAACATGAACAATGCTATATATTAGTATTATTGATATATGAGTATTATTTTTTGTTATTAAATACTATTATCTGAGGATAGAATTAATTTATATATCTTATGGGTATGTAGCATTAAATAAATATCTTTACGACTTTGTCCAAAAAGGAGTAATTATTGAGGATTTTGATGCGGATGATATGACTAGGCTGTAACATGACTATTGATTCTGTGTCATATTTCTGTATTTTCTCTTGTCTTAATATGCCTTATTTCAAAAGTAAGGTATTAAATGTGTTTTGAATTTATATTTATGCACCATCATCAATGCAAAAATGAAATCCAAAAATTCTTGCTTCTACATTTATTTCATATTTCAAATATTTAATTTCAATAACACAGAATAACAAAATAATTTTTTATACATTAGAAATTTTATGAAACTTTTATTAAACTTTATAAATATTTTTTTAAAAAATATATGCATATTGTAATATATTATATAATGCATATATAAATAAATATATATATTACAATATTATATAATGTATCAGTCATCTGTACATTATATAATATTGTCTATTGATATCTGTATGTTATTCATACATTTATTTATTGTATTGCATAACAGATTATAAAAAGAAAAATTATTTTTTATGTTTCATGAAGAATATTTAGGAATTAAGCATTTTAAGGAAGATATGGGTATAATTTTTCAAAAATTGTAAAATCGCTTTTACACTATTTGCATTTTGAAAAAACATTTAACATTTTCATTGTTTTCAAAACTTAGTATTTATAGTTCTAGCAATATGTATGTATTTGTTAACAGTTTCCCAAACTTAAATTATAAGGATTTTTTCAACTGTTGGGATGAATTCAAGATTTTGTGTGTGTGTGTGTTATCTTAGATGAATGTTGCTAATATTTCAGTTTGTAGCATATTTGTTCAACTATATGAAAAAAAAATGTTTCATAGTATTGTTATATGAGGTTTATATTTTTTATTTATTTTTCTAGCAACTAGAATTGGCTTGTTAATTATGCTTTATAAACTGTATACTTTTCCTAAGTTATTTACATAATTGAAGTAAAATACTAATTGCACTTTCAAATTAAGCTACAATTTATTTATTTTATACAATTAGGATGACTGAGGTGACATCCCGAACAAAATGTTTAGGGGAATGGCAAGCTGAATCTGTAATAATAAAAGGAGAAAAATATAAAGAGTCATATATGATGAGAAGCAGTGGAGTATGTTTTTCTGTAATATGTAGCTCAAAGAGTTGGCGTTATATTTTCAGTATGCGTTAACTGATTTAATAAAGTTTTGTTTAAACATGTTTGATTGCAATGTTTATCATCTTTTTGAATTTTACTACACCACAACTGAACCATGCTGCTGAAGGTTATAGGAGCCCAGTTAATAATAAATTTTTAACTATTATTAAGACAAACCATTTAATCATTCATTCACATATTTAGTTGCAATTTGACAAAACTGAATTTGTATATATGATTTCTTTTAAAAATTTGGAAATGATTCTGAAATCAAAAGACGTGTTATGATTTAAATATTAATTTACCATGCAAAATATTTCTAAATTTTTTTACTTAAGAAAAATTCAGGTATTTTAGTTATTATTAAAATATTCTGTGATAAAAATTGAAGCTTTTTATGAAGCTTTTATGGTTATTAATATTTTTGTATATTGTGTTCTTTATTCAATATTAGTCTTAATATTCATAACATTAGCATAGTGATTATTGGAAAATTTCTGAAGGTTTTTCATATATGCCCAAATGCTTAAGGTAATGCTTTTATACTCAGTGATACAAATAACGTTATAAAATAGAGCATGAAAACCGAAATAAATTTGAGTAAATTAATAAGATAATGATTAAAATTTTTATACCCTCTAAGCCAAAAAAATGTTAATTATTTTATATAATTTTGAATTTTTTTACACAATGCAAACAAATATTTGTAGCAATACTTTGGATGATATTACATGTGACATAATGAAGATAATAATATAAAAAATATTAAGCATGTACATTTTAAATTTATATCAAGAAACAAGTGTTGGCAGCATGAAGCATAATCCTTTATAAAAGTGTTTAGGTTACTCAAGCCATTTGCTTCAAATCATGAATAATTGCTTTTCTCTTAATTTATGTACAAAAGTATATAACTATCAGTTTGCTGTTATATCCATAAGGTACAAAAGAGTAATAATTTCTCTGAATAAATGTAAACATTACTTGGTCTTTAAAAATCAGGTATGTAATTTAAATCTTTTTCTAAATATGATTCATTGTTATAAATAAAGAATTATCATCACACAGAAAATATATTTTATATTAGTAGATTTTCATTTTTTATTAAATCATTCACCTAAACAATTTTCATTTATGTCCATATTCCTTTTTGCATGAAGAATAAATTGATAAATAAAAACTGGTTATATATTGATATTAATTTTTCAAAATAATTTTGGAGACATTTATTAAATTAACAATAATTCCAATGGGAAAAATAAAGAACTCAAAATAAAATTTTCAAACATTCCTAACAACCAAGATGAAATTGATAATCTCTCTCTCTGACCTAAAATAACTTGTAAATATAAATTTTATCTACAATTAAAATTATTAAAAAGTGTATATGTAATTAAAATAATTGTGCATGAAGAAGTAGGCCATCAAGAAATAGGATTAAATAATACATGTAGAATTGAGCTCAGGTACTCCTCTGGTGTTTTTCTTCTAAAAAGTGCAATTTTGATTCTGTTTCCCTTTTAAATTTTATCAGCAGTGCATATACATTTTGGAAATTGTGATTTATGACTAATGGCAAAGCAATTGATTTTAATTCTTTATATTTCTATAATTTAAAATTGAAACATAATTTATTTTATTGTACATTTAAATGTGTTTGAAATGACATTCACAATCATTGAGAGAGATCAAGGTTTAATATAAAAGCAATACAAAATATATATCAGGGGGAAAAAAATTTAAGCATTTCAAAATTTTTAATAACATTTAAACAAAAATATAATTATACTGTGTGGGATTTTAACTGCATTGCATATCATTACTAATTATTCCCCGACTTTAAATGAATTAAATATAGATATCACATACGCAAAGTTTTTAAAATTTCTCTAGATTCAAAGCTGTTCTTTTTATTAGAAACATTAGGTGTTCATATAATATGTAAATCTTTTCTTAAGGGAATTTGTGGGGCAAAATTGTGTAGCGGTGAAAAAAAGTATATAATTTCAGTATTTCAATCAAAATTATAGGATTATGTAACAGATTGATATTTTGCTGTACCAGATTAAATAAATTTTCAAACAAATCTGAAATTTATTTTTTCATATAAATTTATCAATAATTCAATAGCTGATCATTATCATTTAAAATTAAATATTTGGTTTTATTTCTGAGAAAAATCCACACACACACACGATGAAAATAAAGAAAAAAAGGGTGTTAAAATCATTAATTAAGGGGCCATTTATTAATTAATAATATTTTTGAAAATATTTTTATTTATTAATTATATTACCTTAGTAAAAATTTAAAGGAAAAAAGTAAATAAATATAAATATTAAAATGCTTAATTTGGGTTACTATCTACTTAAAACGTATTTTGCGAAATCAAAAAGAATGATATCCTACATAAATTTTTATGGATTTCTTTGAATAAAAATACCGCAAAGTGTTTCTTATCTCTTAAAACGTAATAAGAAAGCACTTCAAGCCTTTTAATCAGGCATCATCTGACGTCATATGCATCCGCTCCTGTCCGCATCGATGAGCTGTGACTGCGGGGTTAAAAATCAACCTTTTACGAACGTGATGTAAATTTCAAAAGCGTTTTAACTCATATTCATTGGCTTTTGAGCGTCAGTCAGCAATTTATCAATATTCAAACGAACACTTATGTATGCAAATAAACTGGTTTGTAAAAAATGCAACTCCGTGAAGGAATCATCAGAATTAAATGAAATTTAATGCACAAACGACTTGTATTAGTACAAATAAATGACGAAATTTCCAAAGAAGAAAAAAACAATATTAAGTCTCCGAAATCAGTATTTGGCGTAGCCACCACGAACTGCAATAAGTGCTGCTATACGACGTGGCATGGAGTCGAAAAGATTTTGAATGCGTGAGGAAGAGAATTTCATATTGCTTGCATGCGCAGCAAAGGTTCGTCTTTTGAAGCTGTAGTACGCGGATCACGAGCGAGACGCTGACCAACCAAACCGCACTACGGGCTCAATAGGTGACATATCCAGCGAATAAGCAGGCCAAGGAAGAAGTTGCATTTGTTGGGCTGAACAGAAGTCTCGAACAGTCTTTGCAACATGTGGGCGTGCACAGGGACTTCTTAAGACGCCCTGGGCCCTCATGAAAAAATAGGCCCCCCCCCCTGCGACCCTTCCATCTAATTTGGTATATAATACATGTACTATTCAATGAAAGTAATCCATAGCAAAAAGAGGTGTTTTGTGAAAATTCGTTTTTTACGTTTTAAATTCTCGAAATCATTAATTAGGTCTTCAAAATCTATTGTTAATAGTATTTCATATTTTGTACACATCCCCCAGGCTTAAATTATTCAAACGTACTTGAGTCATACGATTTCTCAATTCATTTTTGTTGTTGTAGCTAATGCCGCCTGTCTGATGTAGTCAGATCGAGGCCCACGGAATTCATCATGGCATCGGGCTGTACTGTACGCCTGTCGTTAGCCGTAGCTTTGAGCACCATGCAAGTGACAGCACGATTTGGCTCGGTTCCACCCTAATTTTGAGGTAAAACACCCTGGGAGTGGTCAGGGGCTTCCCATCTCTCTTCCCCTTCCACCAACCTCACGAGAGGACTTGCGGCTCGACGGCTATTTTGTGGATTTTGTTAACAAAAAACAGTAAAAAATAAATTTTTGAATTAATAATTAGCGTTAATTAATAAAATAAAGTGTTAGTTACAAGTACTTAATTAAATTTTACGTTTATATTTATAGAAGATTATCATCATTTGAAAAAAACTCAAGGGCTTTGGGGGGGGGGCTCCTGACTCCCAGGACCCCCCCTTGTGTCCGTCACTGAGTGGTTATGGTCTCGAATTCGTGACCATCGTTTTTTCTATTGTATCGGGGGTTCGAAACCTCTTGGCGCCTAAGACCCATCATGTAAAGGAACTCATGTGCGTTAAATCTGTAGAGGTTCAATCTTCGGAAGTATGTTTTCAGCTCAAGGGAAGTCCTGGTCGCTTGAACAGCGGTTAAAAATTACGAGGTCCATCGCTAACAGCCCTCGCGTTGATTTGAAGTGTGACGTTAATAATCAAAGCAAAAGACAGGTTTAAATAACAAAAAAAAAATTCTTAGTTATATAATTATGAAATGGCAGTTAAAACAAATCAAGAAAATAATGCAAAGTAAGAAACTAATAAATAATTTTAACAAGATCGAAAGAAAAAGCACATAATAGCTTATTTTAGAAAACGAATTTGTAGTAATTTTTAAGTGCAGTCTCCAGCTTTCTAAAAAGCGACGTGATTTTAAATTGTTTTTTTTTTATGTGTAACATCTTTCCTATCAGTTGTAGGAGTGATTTCGTGAAAAGGGACGGAAATGTGTAACAGGAACTCGGGGAGCGTGCGCTATTTGATTGGATCAATCAGCGCGATTGGTGGTGTCTCTTCGTTAGCCTCGCATCGGGGTCCAACTCTACTAGCAACAGTGCACTTGGTGGTGTCTCTTCGCTACCCTCGTATCAGGGTTCAACTCTGGTAGCCATCTAGCCACCAGCCTTTTTAACACGTATTTATGTTTCACTTGTATGTAACGGAATCTTTGAACTAGATTTTTACCCATTTTAAGAGGTCCGATTAATTCCAAATTCCGCACACTTGTCAAGGACCAATGACAATACAATAATTTCATAATTTTGTTCCATTGTACTGATCAGAATCCTCAGGAATAAGGATTTTCAGATTTGGCGACTAATTCATTATTCCGTTTCCAGATTTGGTGACTAATTCCATAATCATTTCAAGATTAGGCGATTAATCCCATATACCTTTTGCAGATTTAACGACTAATTCTAGATCTCATTTCCAGATTTGGCGACTAAAAGATTAAGTTACCAATTGTCTAGTTTTTCTGAAAATGGAAATAAAAAAGACTCGTGCATGTGAAAAAAAATTATGCTCTAACCCAGCGTTTCTCAAACTGTGGGGCGCGCCCCCATTGGGTGGCATGACAACCCTACGTGGTGGTGTGGGGGGGGGGATGAAAGAGCATTTCGAAAAGTCCAAAATAAAAGATTTAAAATAATTATCAATTTATCGAAAGGAAGAAAAACAAAATACATTCTGACATGATAAAAAATAAAATACAAATTCACACCGATATAAGATACTTATATATGTATCAGGGCGCAAAAAGTATTTAATGATTGATTTATCAATACTAAATTAAAACCAAGTTTAGTAATTACTAGTGTCTTATACATGGGCTTGTCATATCCAAAATATAATACATATATTCATAATATGTGCAGTTTATAATATTAAAGTCGCATAGTAGCTATAGCGTCCAAGTACACAATTATTGCATTCAATACATTGTTGTTGTATGAAGGGGACACGCTGAAAATTATGACTGAAAGTTGGATCGCATATATGGAAAGTTTGAGAAGCACTGTTATAGCCGCTAAACTTAAATATAAAATCTGTTTTTCAAAATTCTCTTGTTAGATCTGTGGAAAGAAGCATCATTCATTGCTCCATTTTACCAAAATAGCTGAGAATTGATTTAGAAATTTTTCTCACCAGATTAAATAATTTCTCACAAACTCTTCGATTCAAAAAGTGTACTTTTGTGTCTTATACTGATGCAAGTTTCAAAGAGAATATTCAGCTATTTTAGTGAAAAATATCATTGACTTAACACCTTCTTTCGCATGAAATATTTAAATCTGTCGAGAGCTCAAACGTCCTCCCGTTGGTGTGGTGTGGTAGTTAGAAGAGGGGGGTGCCAGCTCAGGTGTCATCCGCGTCACTTGACCATGGTTCAAAATTACGCGGACCGTCGCCAAAAGCCCTCGTGTTGCTAATCAGTGCGACGTTAATATTCTCTCACTCTCTCGCATGGAATATTTCAAACTTAGCTCTTCCAGATTTTCTTCATTTGGCTGATCCTACATTTTGCAATCCAGACCATATCGGCGCACTGATAAGATGCCAATGGGTATTCCAGATTCTAAAAAATGACGCATTTAAGATTAATTCATCAATGAATAAATGAACACTTCGACAACTAACAGTGACACTGTTATTGACGCTGTTTTCAATGGTTTTTAAATACTTTGAAATCACAAGTTATATGTGTCATACTTTAATTATCATAAGTCTATTGTATCTCCGCTTTTCGTAGCCGTGATAGCCTAGTGGGGGTAGTTAGGAGAAGGGGTTCCAGCTCAATCGTCGTCCTCGTCACTTGACCATGGTTCAAAATTACGAGGTCGGTCGCCAAAAGCCCTCATGTAGCTGAACAGTGCGACATTAATAACCACTCACTCACTCACAGTCTCTGCTCATCCCCAAATTGAACAAGAATAATTATTTTTTATCAAAAAAATTTTGCTGTACTTCTTGTGTTAATTAAATAAAATTTTTATTAAAGGTGTAATTATTCGATAGAAAATTATTTCCAACATACCCGATTCATTTTTTTCAGGATTTAAGTTACTATTGGCACATTTTTTTTACCACGATAACATGTCAGATGTTACACATCATATGCGACTACTGTAAGACTCGTTTCATTATTTTTTTTTCGCTCGAGCATTCACCGATTTCTGAGAAAACTACATTTCTAGTACGAAATCCACGGGAGCAGTCATAAATCACCGTTCATCGTTGAGACTTTGGTAGATTCCCCAGTTTTATTTTTTTATCCAATGGGAAAAGATTTTTATGATCGTTTTAGTACGCGCGATATGAATTTTTAGATCTTTAATAAATATTAAAAAATACTTGCAAACTTTTTTTTTAAAAAGAAAAACCACAGAAACATTAATTTATTTTTCGCTCTTTCGATTGAATTTTATTCCATGCAACTAAAAGCAATACGCTAGATTTGTAAATAGAAAGGTAAGAAACTCCATAGGATTTACATTACACTCGGAATTTCGTGGAATCATGTCGACGGCCTTAAAAGTTTTATTTCAATACTAACTGGAGTACCCATTTTCCGCATGTGTCAAGTTTTAAAATAAAGGGATCAATTTATCTAGTTAGCTTGGAATCCTCTTTTAAATTGGAACTAGATGATGCACAGAAAAATCATGAATAATTTAATAAATGATGGCTCCCCTTTTATTAATATCCTAAAAATATGGAAGGTTTATAAGAAGATAAGAGAATTTAGAAGGTTTTTTTGAATAACACATTTTGGGGACGAGTTATTCGAAAAAAGAATTGTTATTCTGCTGCAAAGAACAAAAAATAAACAAATACAATGTTCTAAAAATTATTCCGTGCCATATCTGACGTAATATACACATAGCTATGTGTAGCATTTCGCTTTTCATTTATTTATTTTTTGTTCTGTTCAAGGAAAAGAAGAAACTCGCTCACAAGTTTGTAAATAAAAAGGTGTATGCAATGAGAGTAATATATAACTCTCGTTTTTCGTAAAAATTCTGAAAGTGATAACGTTGATTTTTTTAAAAATAATTTCTTTTAACTCTTTCGTATAGATTGAAAGATCAAAGCTTCAATAAAGTTATTATTTCTTGTATAAAATTTACTGTTTTCATATTATGATTATTTCATCATTATTATTAATGTATAAAATATTAGATTTCAAATTATCATTATAATGTAGATACGAATATATATCAATATTAGTTTTATCACATACCTTTAATTATTAGATTCCCATAAATAGTTTTTTATTTATACAATTTTTTTAAATTGCGAATGTAAAATCATATCTAAGAAAATATTGAATAACCATTTCAATGGGAATGACATACAAAAAAAAAATGTTTTTAAGTTTCTATATTGTATTATTTAATATTTGGAATCTCTTAAATGTTCTCAGATATATATTTACAGTGGGTAAAAAAAAGTATTGGCAATTGTCTATAATTGATCATATTAACTAACAAAGGAAATGATTGACAATTTTAACTGGACATAACGAACACAGGAGGTGATAAACACACAAATCTAACGAACTTTTCCTTTTAATATGCCTTTTACACAACATATAAAACAAAAACGTAAATTTGCATGTCAAAAAAGTATTGGCAAGGTTCTAACTGTGAGCCGCCCATTCGGTATAGTGGTCAGTGAAGCTGACTGCGGTGCCGTAGGGCCTGGGTTCGAATCCCGGAGAAGGCATGGATGTTTGTGTTGTAATCCTTTCTTCTGTCTGTGTTGTATGCCCACGTGTTATACATTGCGTGGTGCACGGGGTTTATAAATGTTAAAAAAAAAGTTCTAACTGTTATGCAAATTTTGTCATGTTGAGGTCACGTGTTTAGACTGATAAGAAAGCCTGTTAGTATAAAGTCTGCAGTGCTATTTCAAAATTTTTAAAACGTTATTTGTTAATGCTGTGATAAAATGGCTTAGAAATCGAAGGAGTTGGATGTTAATGTTAAAAACATGATTATTCAGCTCAGAAATGAGGGTTTAACTTATCGTGCTATAGGAATACAACTGAACATAAGTTTATTTACTGTCAGAAGTGTTGTAAAAAAGTTCAACGAGACAGGATCCACAGAAAATAAGGTTGGAAATGGACGGCCTGGAATATTTTCTGCAAGGGAGAAACGTAGCATTATCAAAGAGGTTAAGAAAAATCCTAAAATAAGTGCACCCCAGTTAGCCAAAGATGTTGCTAATATACTTCGCATAAAACTTTTAGTGTACAGACTATACGGAATGTTTCACATGAAGAAAGTTATTATTGAAGGGCAGCTAGAAAGAAACCTTTCATTTCGGAAAGAAACAGAGTGAGATAATAACGTCGCACTGATTAGCAACACGAGGGCTTTTGGCGACGGTCCGCGTAATTTTGAACCATGGTCAAGTGACGCGGACGACACCTGAGCTGGCACCCCTTCTCCTAACTACCACACCCACCAACGGGAGGACGTTTGAGCTCTCGACAGATTTAACGTGCATCGCTCCCCTACACGGTGGGTCTTTAGTGGTACTAGGATCGAACTCATGACACGCTAGCCATGATCCGATGCCTAGACCACTCGGCCACCGCGGCCGCTCGGAAAGAAACAGAAGAAAGATATTAGATTTTGCAAAATCTCATGTTAATTTATCAGATGAGTTTTGGAACACAGTTATTTTTTCCCGACGAATCGAAGTTTAACATTTTCGGGAGTGATGGACGACAATATGTGTGGAGAAAGCCAACCACCGAACTGGAAAAACAACATTTAACACCGACTGTGAAACATAGTAGAGGGAGCGTCTGAGTTTGGGACTGTATGGGCAGCAAACGGAGTTGGTAATCTGTGCTTCATTGATGGTATTATGACAGCACGTACGTACATCGACATATTGCGCCATAATTTGCAATCCAGTACCCAAAAACTTGGCTTAGGAACATCATTTGTGTTTCAACAAGACAATGACCCTAAGCATACAGCGAACCTCACGCGGGAGTGGTTACTGTATAACTCTCCTCGCCAGTTAAAGACTCCGCCTCAATCGCCTGACATAAATCCAATTGAGAATTTGTGGCACAAATTGGACGTAGAAGTCAGGAAACATAAAATTTCGTGTAAAGACGAACTTAAGCGTATACTCCTGCAAGAATGGCACAAAATTCTCAATAGTACAACCAAGACTTTGGTTTTCTCTATGAGAAATAGATTACAAGCTGTTATAAATGCAAAAGGTATGCATACAAAGTATTAAACGTATCCTGTGATTTTGTTCTCACATTTTACTTATTATTTTGCCAATACTTTTTTGACATGCAAAAATACGTTTTTGTTGTATATTTAGTATAAAAGACATATTAAAATGAAAGTTTCATTAGATTTGTTCGTTTATTACCTCCTGTGTTCGTTATGTCCAGTTAAAATTGTCAAGCATTTCCTTTGTTAGCTAATTTAATCTATTATAGGCAATTGCCAATACTTTTTTTACCCACTGTATTTGTAACAACACGAAATATATATCCTTGTTATTATGCTTATAAAAAAACAAGGGATTATGATAAAAAGGAAGTCATATATTCCAAAAATTGAAGAACATTATTACATAAATTGAAGCCCAGTGGCTGAGTGGTAGTGCTTCGCACTTCCACACCATAGGTCCGAGGTTCAAACTTTGGGCTGAGCAAGGTCGACTCAGCCTTCCCTCCCTTCAGTGGGTCGATAAATGAATACCAAGCTTGCTTGGGAACTGAACACTGGGGGTTTCGCGTCAGACTGACCACCTGATTGGAACATGCACCTCAGGGCCCAAGGTCATGTATACTGATATGGGCACAGTAGGCTTTGGCCCTTATGAGCCGTTGCGCCACTAAGTTAAGTTTTTTACATAAATTATTATTTCAAAGAATTATATTTATGCAAACAATTTTCATTAAAAGTATTTTATACCAAAATATGTGATAAAGTATTATAAGTTTTAAAGTATAAGAAAACTAACATTAAAGTATGCATAATAAATTTCAATTTTCTGCAGGAAAATCTGATTAAATATGCACATCTAAATAGAAAATTTCTAGTTTTAGAAATTTTCTACACTAAAAATCTCTTATTTTATACTGTTTTGGACGAAAATTTCTACATTTTTGATGTTTACTCTCAAAACACAGCATTTATCAAATCGTTCTCTGGGATTCTCATTTTAGTTTAAATTACTATGGATTGTTGATTGTAATACAAATTGTGATATTCATTTTATAAATGTTCTTTTTTTATTCGGGCTTCAATAATTATTAAAAAGAACAGTAATTTTTGATTTTTTAACTTTGCTTGATAGTGCCAACTAACCCTATCTTAAGCGTACCGTGACAGTCCACGTCTTGGCTAAAGTCCTCATGTTGCTATGGTGTGGAAGTTATATATAAGAGAATGGGAAGCCAGCTCAAGTGTCGTCCTCGTCACTTGACCGTGGATCAAATTACGAGGCTCATCGATCTTAATTTTTAAAAAAATAAACTTCCTATGTATCACAATTTTTATAGTATTTTCTGGTATAGTATAATTTTTTAATTATATTGCAGATTATTATGCTAGAGTCGCTACTACTATTGATTTAGAGGTGAGTGTTTCCATCCCTTCTCCTATGTCATCAAAATCCTTCAAAATAAATTAAATGAGGAATAGGAGGGAGTGAGGGAATGCTAACGTCGCACTGTTCAGCTACAAGATGGCTTTTGGTGACGGACCTCGTAGCTTTGAACCATGGTCAAGTGACGAGGAAGACACCTGATCTAGCACCACCTCTCCTAACTACCACACCACACCAATGAGAGAACATTTGAGCTCTCGACAGATTTAATGTATATAGCTCCACTACAAGGCGGGTCTTTAGTGGTACTGGGCTCGAACTCGTGACATTCCAGCCCCGATCCGATACCTTGACCACTAGGTTACCGCGGCCTCAGGAATAGAAGAGTGGGTGGTTGAACTATTACACTGGCTTTCGAGTCAAATTATTCTTACCCAAATCCATCTTAGATATCAAACCCCCCACATTCAAGTTACAAAACACAATTTTCAACTAAGCATTTCTATTTGTTTCTTATTTGCATCGCTTCAAATTAAAAGCTGCCCCCAACCGTCTTTGTGGTTCTGTTGGGGATGCTGATCATTATGTGTGTTCATGTCCTTTAACTAAGAATTTTTATTTTTGATCTCCCCATCTCAAAATACTAAAAAAAATAGTGGATTCAATTTATTATTGAAAATTCTTCCATTCACTCTAAACATGTATTAGAATTGCTTCTGCGATCCAGGACCAAATTCCATAAATGAGAATGGATTGTTACTTTTATGTGGTCACAAGTAGAATGAGCTGAAGTGGAATGGGTGCACGGTACTCTGGAACAGAGTGGAGGCCGCGGTAGACCAGTGGTCAAGGTAACGGATTCGTGGCCGGCGTGCCAGGAGTTCGAGCCCAGACCCGCCGTGTAGGGGAGAGGAGCAGTGCACGTTTAATCTGTCCAGAGCTCAAATGTCCTCCTGTTGGTGTGGTGTGGTAGTTTGGAGAGGGTTACAGCCCAGGTGTCGTCCTCGTCATTTAACCATGGTTCAAAATCACGAGGTCCGTCGCCAAAAGCCCTCGTGTAGCTGAATAGCGCAACGTTAATATTCACTAACTCACGCCATCGAAGTTAGAGCTATACTTACGCCGCACAATAAAGCTGCACGAGGACTATTAGCGACTGACCTTGTCATTTTGAACCATGGTCAAGTGACGAGGATAGCACCTGAGCTAGCAACCCTCTCATAACTTCCCCATCACATCGTTTGAGCCTCGGCATATATTTAACATGCATCGGCTCTCTACCCGGCCGATCTTGAGCGGTACTAGGCTCGAACTCATGAAACGCCGGCCTCGAGTCCGTTACCTTGACCACTTGGCTACTACGGCCCCTATTTCCATCGAAGACCAGCCACGTAGAGGGACTGAGGCACGTTAAATCCGTCTCGATTCAAATTTCTTACGTTGGCGTGGTGTAGAACTTAGGGGAGTAACGTGATAGTTCAGGTGTCGTTTTCCTCACTTGACCGGGGCTCAAAATTACGACGTCTGTGCAACTAATAGTTTTTGAGGGGCTTTGATAGCGCGATGTGGCTGCACTAGCCAAGTGGTCTAAACATCGGATCATGGCTAGCGTGTCATGAGTTCGATCCCAGTACCACTGAAGACCCGCCGTGTAGGGGAGCTATGTACATTAAATCTGTCGAGAGCTCAAATGTTCTCTCTTTGGTGTGGTGTGGTAGTTAGGAGAGGTGGTACTAGATCAGGTGTCTTCCTCGTCACTTGACCATGATTCAAAGTTACGAGGTCCGTCCCCAAAAGCCCTCGTGTAGCTGAACAGTGCGACGTTAATATTTACTCACTGGAGCAGAGTGACTTCTCAATCTTAAACCCTATTTTTATTTCTCGCACAATATAATGCAGTTTCCTGGTTGAGCCCTTAGTTGACTGAGAGAGTATTTGTTTGAAGTTAATTTCTTGGTTTTAAATAGCAGAAGATATCGTGAATAAAATTCTATAATTTCTTTTTCTTTTTCTCTTTTCTCTCACTCACTTTTTTGCTGAAAAAATGAACGAGGTCTTAAATTAATCCTCCTCCTGCTGAATCCGATTCATTTTTTTTTAAATATTGAAGGACAAATTAAGAGGTAAAACTATCAACAGGAAGTGGTGTTGTCGGCTAAAAAAATGAATTAAAAAAAAATTTTACTTTTCTTTTTAAAATGTTTTCTGTCGTGTTTTCTTTTGTATTTGGGTATGGGCTTTGCATTAGATAACTTTACTACTTTTGATGTATTTATAAGATTGCTGGAATAAAGTAAGTTCTTTTTTCTTTCTCTAACCCTTTATGTTTTCTCTTTATTATTTTTGCTTTGTATAATTGTATTATGTCATTACGTATGTATATAGTGCAGTTATCTTTAACATGTATTATGCAATTCTGCTGTGTACTGCTGTTAAAAATGTAAACTGATTTTGTTCAATAAAGACTGGATGCAGGGGGATCAAATTGTAGCTCTAGACCCTTTTCGGATGAGCTTAGTTCCCTTGGAGATTTTGCCAATAGCCCAATCCATTGCCCTTAGCGCGATACTGATAAGCACTCACAGTTACCTTGTTATAACTATTTCTGACAACTCTGTGACATTCGGCTCCCACCTTTCAAGAGGATTGAGTGAGTGAATATTAATGTCACACTGTTCAGCTACACGAGGGCTTTTGACGACGGACTTCGTAATTTTGAACCATGGTCAAGTGACGAGGACGACACCTGAGCTGGCATTACCTCTCCTAACTACCACACCAACGGGAGGACGTTGGAGTTCTCGACAGATTTAGCATGCATCGGACCCCTACACGGCGGGTCTTCAGTGTTACTGGGCTCGAACTCATGACACGCTAGTCACGATACCTTAACCCCTTGGCTACCGCGGTCTCCTAAATTATCGATACTAGCCACATATAAATTCGGTTAACTCTATTATTTCAAATTCTGTTTTATATGGATATAAAATAAAGGGAAATGTATTTTTCAAACTTTTAAATTCATTGAATCTTTCCTCAAAAGCTTATTTTATTTCCTGCATAATAATTAAATATTTTTTTAATTGCATTTTCTTGAATGTCAACGGAGTTCTCAAAAAATTATTGTGTTGTGAAAGTGGTTTTGTAATTGAGGAAATTGGAAATAATATTTCATGTAATAGTTCATGATTTTCATTTCAAAATCCTTAGTAAAGGTGTGAAGTTTCATCATAAATATTTTAATATTTCCAAACATCGCTTCAAGACAATCAGTTCGTGCCCTTGAAGTTTTTTATTCAGTTCATTAAAATGCTGAGTGATGTCACATAAAAACAAAAATCATTTAATCAATGTATATTGGATAATTCTTTGAAACTATTGTTTCTTCAATTAAAAAAGCTTATTTCTTCTAATGAGATAGAAAAACATCGATATCTTTTATTTTTTGTATATGGTGAACATAACTAATTAATAACATCTATGATCTAAAGCAGGCAAAAGAGAAATTTCATTTCCATTGGAATAAAAGGTTTTTTTAAAAGAAACATTATAATTTGTTATTAAAGTGTGTATACACTAGTTTAATATACCCTAAAATCTGGCGTATAACGCGCAACCATACTTTAGAGCTGCAGTTTTGAATTTTTAGATACATTCGCCGTATAACCCTCATCCCCTTTTTTTACGATGACACTTGAAATGTACGTAAGCAATGCTCATATGCTTTGAAGTAATTTATTCGAGGTATTATTACAGGCTTTTGAAAAAATAACATACTTTTAGAAATACAACCCTTTAAGTTTTTAAGAGAAATGTCATTTCTTTTAAATAAAGCAGCAATTTGATAAATGGATAAATCTAATTTTTTTTCTACGCTCATCTTTTTTCCAGCTCTCATTGTTATACCCGGCGTATAACGCGCATCCGTAATTCCGATCTTTTTTTTTTTTTTATGTGTAACATCTTTCCTCTCGATTGCTGGAGATTTGTGGGAGTGATTTCGTGAAAAGAGACGGAAATGCGTAACAGGAAGTTGGGGAAGCGCGCACTATTTAATTTGACCAAACAGTGCGCTTGGTGGTATCTCTTCACTACCCTCGTACAGAAGTTCCGTTTTATCTCCTTCATTCGGGAGGGGCTCCACTCCCATCCCCCACCCCCTGCGGTCTAGGCCAGGGTATCTTTGTTTTTGTTTTCTCACTTTAGGATCAGAGAAGAAGCTAAGTCCTTTAGGCAGAGCGGTGGTTAGACAATGACGAACGTGTTTCGATACCTGACTTCGATTGCTGCGTACAATTTAAACGACCGGGCCACAGAGCAGCTGGTGTTGCGATCTATCGCAAACAGAACAACTCACATGTTGTGGCTTGACATATGGATATTACTTATCGTCAAACAAGTGGACTGGGTATTATTAATCAAGATATTGGGGGGGGGGGACATATGTGCGGCAAAATGCTTATTTGAAAATGGACAAACATTTCATTTCTCCGAATCAAACGGTTCAAAAAATTAAAGATTTCCTGCATTTTTTAAAAAAAACTATTTTTTTTTTTTTTTTAAAAACTATCACTCACTTCCCATGATTTTGAGTGGTGATTTTAAAGTTAACTTCAGTTTGCCGAGCGACTCATAGCTTTTTTTGAATGATGAACTCAAGCTCGAAATGAACACAAATCGAAATGTTTCGACAACTAACAGTGCTTCTGTTATTGACGCTATTTTTCAACGGATTTTAAATACTTTGAAATCACAAGTATATGTGTCATATTTTAGTTATCATAAATTATCATTACCACTCTTCCCCAAATTGAACAAGAAAAATTACTTTTGATAAAAAATTGCATTACTCCTTGTGTTAATTAAATAAAATTTTCATTAAAGACATAATTATTCCATAGAAAATTATTTCCAATCCTACTCGATTCATTTTTTTCAGGATTTAAGTTGCTATTGCTAATTTACCACGATAACATGTCAGATGTTACACATCGTATGCGACTACTATAAGGCTCGTTTCTTTTTTTATAACCATTTTAAGGCGTTTTGGCATAGATTGCACCAATTTTTCACAAAAATCAGGCTGAATACTGTCCCATTCTTGCGATAATACTCTTTTCAACTCAATTTTACTTGAAACAGCGTGTTCCCGGACTTTTTTGTTAAGATGATTCCACAAATTCTCGATGGGATTTATGTCTGGGCTTTGGGGTGGTGTTTCCATGACGTGAGGACAATTATATAGGAGCCAGGAACGCACTCTATAAGCTTTATGCTTGTAATCATTATCCTGATAAAATCTCCAATTATTCCTATCGAAAGTTTTTGCACACATAGTGGCAAATTTGTTTTTAAAATGTCAAGTTATACATTCTGATCCATTCTCCTTTCAATGAAATGCAAAGTTCCTGGGCCAGAAGCTGAAATGATCCCCAGACCATTACTGATCCGCCACCATGCTTCTCAGTTGGTTTCAAGTTTTGTCTATGCAATTCCTCATTCGATTTTCTCCAAACATATGGCTTGCCATCTGATGCAAATATATTGAATTTGCTCTCGTCAGTGAATAATACTTGTTTTACAGTAAGAAAAATCCTTGTTTTCATGCGCCTTTGCGAATTCACGTCTTACTTTTTGGTTTCGCTTACTTATGAAAGGCTTTTCTTCCAGTGAGATTTTTCTTACGGAGCACATTTCTAATTGTTGATGGACTAGCTTTTTTCCCTAATTCATTTTCAGCAATAGTAGCTAGCTTTGGAGCGCTAAGGAAGGGATTTACTTTCACTTTTCTCACTAAATATCGCTCATCTGCTTCGGTGAAAATCTTGTTATGGGCTTTTTTAGGCTTATTTTCCACCTGATTATTGGTTTTAAAGCGTTTTATGATGCCATGAACCGCGGAATGACTTCTTTTGACAATCTCCGATATTTCTCGCACAAACATTCCATCTTCACAGTGTGCTTAATAATGAATTTCCTGAACTCTATGCTCGTTTGGCCCCTTTGCCTTGACATTTTCAATAAATTAAGTTTTTTTCTGGAATAAATGAAAAAACATCAAATTGAGAATTCCGCTGAACAACTACAATGTTTTTCATGAAGTTGTATACAATTTTCACTCAGGGTTGCAATTATTTCGCGCTTTAATTGTCAGATGTCCGAGTTTGGCTTGCGCTCTCTTTCTTCCGCAATTTTATTTTTATCTCTTAATTTGTCATTATAATTTCTGAATTATCGTTATTTGGTTTGTTTTTAATAGAGCAATATATTCACTATTAGAAAACCATCTTTACTTTTTTTAATTCCTTTTTTAGTCAAAGTATTTTTGCAAAACAAGATTTTTTTCTATAGTGTCCGAGTTTTTGGCTTGGAGCAACTGTAAGTTTAATATTAAATATTTTTACGTGATGTTTTAAGGTACATTAAGTAATGGTCTGGTAATCCTTTGTATGTATATACACACGCTTGCTAGAATAGTGGGTGAGTGAATATTAATGTCGCACTGCTCAGCTACACGAGGGCTTTTGGTGACGGACCACGTAATTTTGGACCATGGTCAAGTGACGAGGACGACGCCTGAGCTGGCACCCCCTCTCCTAGCTACCACACCACACCTACGGGAGGACGTTTGAGCTCTCGACAGATTTATCGTGTATTGCTCCCCTACACGGAGGGTCTTCAGTGGTACTGGGCTCGAACTCATGGCACGCTAGCATGATCCGATTCCAGCTCAGGTGTCTACGCGGACAGTCCCCAAAAGCCCTCGTGTAGCTGAACAGTGGGACGTTAATATTCACTCACTCACCCTAAAATATGAAGGCGTCGACCACGTCCTAAGCACCAAACCCTAGTACGAGCAAGGCCGGATCTACGTATGGGCTAAATGGGCTGCAGCCCAGGGCCCGCGGATTTTAGGGGGCCCCATTCCCCGTTAAAGATAGCAAACAGAAAATGTGCTTAAAATCAAAATAGTAATAAAATAAAATAAACCAGTAAAAAATACACACAAATCAAAAATAAAATACAATATAAAATTTATTTTCGAGAGCAAGAGCAATTTACTTTTGTTCTTCCGCTCTACCACCAAATACACGGAAATTAATAATCATTAGTTTCGAAAATCGTCTATATATTTTATGTAAATACCTTAATACAAACAAATTAAAATAGTGTGCTGCTGATTTTCTTTTAGAAATTACACTATAATTACAGGTAAAATTTTTAAACCTCAAGATAATTTCTTGTCTTTCTCATGATCAGAGACAGCCTGTGAGATCTAGAAACAATGATTTTCATCTAATTGCTAGTGGCCAAGGTACCTGACTCATGGCAGGCATGTCATGAGTTCGAGACTAGTACCGCTGAAGACCCTCCGTGTAGAGAAGCGATATATGTTAAATCTGTCGAGAGCTCAAACGTTCTCCAGTATATGTGGTGTGATAGTTAGGAGAGGGGGTGCCAGCTCAGGTATCGTCCTCGTCACTTTACCATGGTTCAAAATTACGAGGTCCATCGCCAAAATCTCTCGTGTAGCTGAACAGTGCGACGTTAATATTCACTCACTCACACACTTTTCATCTAATTGCTGAGAAATTGATTTGCATCATCAAGAACCAATATTTACTTAGATTTAACTGGATAAAAACCACTGTTGCCAAATTGCCCAGGCTAAATTGTTCGAAAGAATTCCTTTTCAAATAAAGTTTTAGCAAAAATATCGATTTTACAAAAAAATCCTGATGTGATGGGAAAAAAATGTAGGTCATTTTCGAAATCAGCACACTAAATAATATAAAAACCATTGAAAGCCTCTTTTGTACTTTCCAAAACTTTAATTTTGTTGCTCGGTGTAATTAAAAGAGTGTCTATTAAATACACTCTATTAATTGCAGTCTATTAATACAGTCTATTACCCTCTATTATTAATACAGTTTATTAATTACATTATTTTGTACACGGCGCTGCTCTATGATAGTCTCTATCATAGAGCGGCGCCAATGAGCATAGAACATTTATACAAATATAGTGGCACTATTTCTGTAGCCATTCATTTTTGTGTAATAAGAATTCTAAGTTACAATATTATACTGATTTGCTGCTATGTCCTATGCATAATGCCTGAAATTAAAAGATACTTAGGTACATGTTTATTGGTTTCAAGTAAAAAGTAAGTACAAATACACATTTCTAAATTATTTAAGAATGAAGACACGGAGTAGGAAGATTAGGATTATTCATGTAGGTTCGTGGCCTAAATCGCTAAGTAATAATTTTATTGATTACATCCCTTCACATGAAATGAGTTATTTTCAAAATAAAGATCCAAACAATATATATTCTGTTTCCCTAAGAGAATACAAAGAACAAAAGAGATCATTTTCTAATAATCATTTCACTAAAAAACTTAAAAATGGCCAGGTGCTGGAAAGATCTTGGCTTTGTTATTCAACTAGTATTGGTAGTGTTTTTTGTTTCACTTGAAAACTTTTTTCTGAAACAAATTCTTAATACACAATTGGCTTTTCTGATTGGAAACACGTAAGAAGTTGTTTAGAAAATCATCAAAATTCTATTGAACATATAAATTCAAAGTTAGTTTGGTTGACACGAAAAGAAAATAAGTCTTTTTTAGATAAACAATTACAGGAGCAGCTATAAGAAAAGATACAGAATATTACTACAATTTCCTCGAACGCGCTATTGGGGTAGTAAAGTATTTGGCTACAAGATGTTAAGCATTTTATAGCTGGGGTACTCAACCTTTTTTTACGCCGAGCCACATACATCTGACATATATTTTACGAGGGCCGCAACGTGAGGATTAATAGAGAGGGGGAAGCTATAAGATCAAGGACATTTAAAATGTGAAAAATTGGTCAAAATATAGAATTTCATAATTTTGGATCTTATTTTAAAACTATACCAACTCTATCAAACAAAACTCATAAAATATAGGTTTCATTCACTTTTTACCCAGTTACGGGGGAATTTTTCAATTTCCGTTTATCAATGATCCCAAGCCCCTTGTCTGCATTCTACTGTCATAAAAACAAAGCTGCCAAGTACTTGGATAATTTGATTTTTTTCTTTTGACAAAGCCTTACATTTTATTTCAGATATGATTTTGTCCATCGCAGGATGTGGTAGCAAAGAGTTTTTATTGAACTACAGACTGAAATCAGTATTATCTGTATAAACTGTCTGTTCTTATTGCGCATTTTTGTTTCAAATTTATTAAAATATTTTTTGATTTTATAAAAAACAATATATGAACAAATAACTGAATTTATCAAAGAGTACATCGGAAGCATTTAAGAAACACTCTAACAATTTCTGCAATAATTCTTAAGTTTATCATTAACAATTTCATATATGTTTGTCAATATAATGTATTAAATTTTATGGGATGCTTTTGTTACCTCTGCATTTTGTGACATTACCACCCGCAAAATATTTATTGCTGTTTCAAAGTTTTTTTTTTAAGAAAATCAATTTATCTCGTCTTTAAATGGATCCTCAAGAATAGGAGACATTGAAAGATTTGTGTTTAGTAATACAGTGACGATCAAAATTATATTTTTTATTTATAATATTTTCACGACAAATCAAACAAGTTGTTGATTCATGTTTTTTTCCCTACGAAATAGTCAAGATCCCAATAGTCTTAAAACAGCAAATATTTTTTATACATGAGGGTTAGTTAAAAATTAGTTACACCTTTAAAAAGGTCGCTACTGCATTGTTATTTGTTGTCACTAACCATTACAATAACAAAAAGAAAAAAAAATATTTCACAATTTGTACCAGAACGACATCGATAGCAAAATTGATAGATTTGATTGCTTGATTGATAGTTCACTAAATTTTTAATACATTATTCCTAAATAATTTAATTTTCTTATTTTAACGGACCTAGACCGGGCCACTCAGAATGGTCGAGAGGGCTACATGTGGCCCATGGGCCACAGGTTGAGTATCTCTGATTTAGTGGTACCGAGGAAATTTTTAGTTCTCCTCATAATGGTAATTTTATGGGCACCCTGAAACTGCTAGCAGAGTTCGACTCATTCATTCGTGAATGTATTGAATTGCGAGAATTACGACCAAAATCGTTAATATCGTACTTATCAAAAACAATGTATGAGCAAATAGTTGAGATAATGAGCAAGCAAATCATTAAACAATTATATAACTTAAATAAATAACAATGACATAAAGTACTATACAATAGTGATGGATTCAACAAGCAGATTTGTCCCACAATGACTTACTTGCTATTATACTACGATAGCGTTTTCGGGAAAAGTGCATGAAAGATGTGTCTCATTAATTAAGATTAGAAGTCACACAGGTTTATATTAAATTATCTTCAAGAATTTTTAGAAACAAATGGACTGCTATTGGATAATTGAAGGGGGGAGGGGGCAGTCTAATGACAACGCTACCAATATGTCCGGTCCATATAATGCTGTGCAAGCTCTTCTAAAAGAAAACAATAAATAAATTCGCTAATTATGTGCCGTGTTCTGCACATTCTCTTAATCTAGTTGTGCAGAATCGGTTAGGTTGCAACTGAAATCGTGAATTTCTTTGGTTTAGTGCAAGAAATACATGTTTGCTTTTCTACTTCGATCTACAGGCAGAAATTTCTAAATCGTGAACTTAAACTGAAATTTACCTTAAAAATTTAAGCCAGATCAGATGGTCTTGTCAATACGATCCTTTTGAAGCCTCAAGAGATAAATATTGTAATATCATGACTATTCTTAAGGCATTTAGTTGCAATGAAAATGAGAAAATTAATTTTAAAAAGAGGCAGCAAATTTATTTAAGAAATTAACAAACGAAACTGCCATTTTAATTATATATTGGGAAGAAATTTTAGAAAGATTTAATTCAATTAACAAAAAATAACAGATTCTTGGGGTTTGAACATCTGTGAAGGGAATAAGTTCATTATGTCATTAAAAACGTCTATAAGCAATGTACGACATGTGAATCAGATCAAAAATGAAAGGAGTATCAAGATCCAGCTAAAACATTAAGTCCTAATGTAGAAACAGAATATAGCGATGTGAACTAGAGACGAATTGTTTCAAAATTTGCAGATAAATTCACTGAAAAAGCTGTGTATGGGACAGAAAATTTTAAAAGAGACACGATTATTCTAGTGTTAGATAAGCTAATCCTTGATTTAAATAGAAGAATTCAAGTGTATATATATGCAGAATATAGTAAAAATTAAAATTTTTGATGGATTTGAAAGATCAAAGTAAGGAGAACGTCGACCTGGAGAGTATACGCGCTATTACTGATTACTATTCAGATGATGTAGACCAACATTTAGTAAATGAAGGTGTTCAGTTAAAAACTTATCTAAAACTGAGCTAGAGTCTTAAACTTGTAGTGATATATACAATTTAATTTTTAAAAAGGAACTAGTTCAGGTTTTTCCAAATTTGTATACCATTTTAAAGACTTTTCTAACGATCCGTGTGAAGTGGAGCGTGCGTTCTCTAAAATGCCCAACATAGAAAACAAATATAGGACAACAGTGACAAATACTAGGCTTAGCTATTAATCACTTCTTTCTATTAATATTGACCTCACCAAAAACTTAAGAAAAGAAAGAATAAAAGTGTATAAAAGTAAATATAAATATGTATAAAGTGTATAATTTAATAAAAGAATTTTCAGCATAAAAGTGTAGAAAAGTTTTTTTTTTGTAAATTATGCTATTGCTTATAACGTATTTAAATTGTTTGGGGGGAAAAACTTTAAGTTTCGTATATTTTAAATTTTTCTGCACAATAATTTTTTAGGAAAAAGGCAAAATGTTTAATTATTTAAGGGGCCCTCAAAGGTCAAGGTCCGGCCCTGAGTACTAGTGATGAAAGACAGATAGAAAAAGAAAGAGCTGTTCCCACTCACCATGCGCACGTCATACCAAAATTATTCTTACTATACATGTCAGAGATTCCCGTGCTTAACGGAGGGATAAATGTTATAAATGAAGTAAAATTGTATATATAACTCAAAATTTACGCTTCAAGTAAAAAAAAACATTGGAATTTTACGCATATGTATAAAAATTATGACAATTTTAATATTATAGATTCAATTATATACTTTTTGCATTTTCTTTTTTCCCCCGCCTTATTCCTCATTGAAATTTCTGAGAAAAATAAAATTGGTGTAAAATGAAACCATTTCAGGTGTGCTGCCATCTATAAGTAGCTCTAGAAACTACATTTAAATCTGCTACCTTGGCAACGGATTTCCAAGAAGGTTCCAGACCCCCCCCCCCCATGAGTTGTTGACGTCATTATAGTCGGGGACATTTTCTCAAGGATAAAGAGAGGCGGAGCTATATGCTGCTCAAAATAGATCTTAAGTCCTGCGTAGTCTAGAAAATTCCCGGAATTTATCGATTAGTAATTCGAGGAATTTTAAACTGATTCTCTTGTAGAATTAAATTATTAGTTTTGTCGAATTCACTTTAATAAATGCCGTAACAGGTATATTTTTGGCCAGTAGTATAATTAAATGTACCTACTTCTTAAACTGAGATTCATTTCAAAAGCTGTTCATTAAGCGACCCTAGGAAATGGAATAAAAACTCATTCTTTTTAAATGAATGTTTAAATTCTCACTCAATAAAATAATGCCCAAAAAGAGAAACATAACTATTAATTCAGATAAACACAGAAATTTCTAAAATAGATAACGGTTGTATGGTTTAACGTCATGGCTCTCAAATTTTTTGTCATCCAGCTTCTAGGTTGAAAGACCAATATTTGTGTGTGGACGAAAGTTTTAAAAAGAATTTACAAAGAATACAAAGACTTCCTTTAAGATATTTTTAACTATTAGTATAGCATAAAAATAAGTATTTTCGCTTTTTAAAACTTTATTGCTTGGCGACAGCGTTGATTGTGCTACATTGTTTGGAAGTGCAAAGAATAAAAGAGGAAATGCACAACTTTGCTTAGAAGAATGCGAGAACTTAAATAAATTAGATATTAGCTTTATTGATATCTATTTTCAGTTGATAATTGTAATGCTTTTCTTTCTATTTTACTTATTTTATATCTTCCCTTTCGGTAAAATTTATAAGAGTAACGTCCATTTATGCATGTAGAATCTGTTTCAGTGCTACAGGCATCAGTCTGATATGTTCAGGGTTTAACAGTCCTCATACATGGAAAGTATACTTTAAAGAACGCATTTTCAAGTGAAATTAATTATATCTGACCTTCAACATAAATGACCCGTAGCAGAAAATTAAATTCAAAGACTATGTTATGTGGTGGTTTTAAACTGCATTTGTTTTGAAATCTCTAGTATATATTCCTCGACTACTTTTCGTCATCCTATCCAGCATTATTCCTGATAGTGATTACATCATTCTTTCGCTTAGGAAGGTAAGGAGCTTAAATATTTCAAACAGATTGCGCAAGAGGGAGCCACCAAAATAGTTAATTTTTTTTCCTTCTCCTTTACTATTATTAGCTACATTTCTTGCTACATTATACTGTACTTAATTTTGAAATCCAAGCAATTTGTAAATAGTAATAGTTGGAGAAAAACATAATGTAAGCTGAGACTTGATATGGATTTTCTTGATTTTTAAAGAAAAGTAGAGAGATAGATATATTCTCTCCCAAAAGGTGAAACAAAGCTTAACAAGATAAAATAAAAGTCAAATGACTGTTTTAGAGAATAATCCATTATTTGTTAGGTTTCCGTTCAACTATCTCATGCACACAAGAGATAAAGTGAAAAAATTAATGATTAGTCAAGAGTATTATCTATATTTCAAGCATAAGGTCAACTCTTGTAAATAAAGAAAACTTTTCTTTCATCTGCAAGGATATAAAAGACTGAAAGGTCAAAAAAAAAAAAAAAATGAAATAACTATTAGCATCCCCTTTAAAACTAAACAAATATTGGAAACGATCTCTTACATGGTCTATTTGAATAAGATCATCTTATATAATATGTTAAAGTAGAATGGAAATAACGTGATTCTTCCTGAGTGAAGGTCCCTGTATTTCTTATCCTTATTGTGTCCTTATTATTTCAGCATGCATTCGAAAGAACGATTGACTGTTTCTTAAATCTGTATTGTTTTATTCATATATTATTCACGTATGTATTGGGTATTAAAAGTGTGTCCGTATATATACACTTGCTGAACGGGTGAAAATTGAACGGGTTAATTAAAAAAAATACAACAGTTGAGAAGAAAGGATGGGATGTTGTAAGATGTTATATTTTTAAATTATACTGTAAGTTAAAATGGAAAAAGCTACAGCGTATCAATATCAAATTAGTATGACTAAAACTTATAAATCAAATAAATTCCTTTTTAGGATAACCTTGTTTCGTCAAAATATCGCACAGTAAGCTAGAATTCAAAACCATGTTGCCAAATCAACAAAAATAAACTTCAGTTATTGAGAATTGTTTTTTATATTCTATTCATTCGAATAACAATTGTAATTGTGTCTTAAAGAAAAAAAATATATACAGTTTTTCATTCTGGAATAGGCGTGACATGATATGACGCTACATCACCAAAGCTATGAAAAATCGCTTAAGAATTGAATTAAAAAAATGTATATATAAAATAAATTTCGAAAAATTTTGTTTCAAGTGCCCACTATCATGAGCGATTATTTCACCATGCCACATTTCTCACGTCTGAGTCGTGAGCACAAAAACAACACAACTTCTTTCGGAGTCAATTTTTGCAAAACCCATTCTTTGTGTATGTATTTCTACTAAAAACATGCTTACAAAATTTAAAGTCTATAGATCTGAAGGATAGAACTCGGCACCTTCTATTCTGTGAGCACGTAACTTATCGCTGGGGTAAAATGATCACTTCAGCCCGGAGGTTGTTATTGGCATATATAGATACCACCGCCACACACTCCCCTACCAGTGAGTCGGTAGACGAACGAGCGATATCGTTGTTAAGGTTATTTTAGTTGTTGCTGTTGAGTCCTTTGGGTATGATGGCTTGTTGGTTACGTCCTTTGGAACAGATGTGTGTGGCTTGCTATGCTGCGTCATGAGTGTCTGAAGGCTTTTGGTTGCTCTTGCGGCGGGTAGATGGTGCCACGACAGCTGCGACAGGGTTGCGGTCTTCTTTGTTCAACGTCACGGTCACCAATGAAGGATAGAACTCGGCACTTTCTGCTCTGTAAGCACGTAACTTACCGATGGGCTAAAATGATCACTTCAGTCCGGAGGTTGTAACTGGCTTATATAGATACCACCGCCACAGATCTAATATTTCAGAAACGGGATTTTTTACCTATAATGCCCCCTCAACCCTCCGTGACCACCCTTGAGGCCTAACTGATCTCTACTAAATTATAGAAACGTGCTTACCGCATTTCTAGTTTGTAGTACTAATAGTTCAAAAACAGGAACTGTTGTCTATAACGGGTCCGCAAACCCTCCGCCTTCGATTTCCTCAAAAGTTATCCGTAATGGATCTCAACAAAAGAAATATGATTACCAAATTTCTCGTCTGTAACTCTAATAGTTTAAAGAAGAAATTATTTTTGTTTCTAACGCTTCTGCAACAAACCTTGGAGGTTCAGATTGAAAAAACCCGTTCTTACCAGATCTCTACTCAATAAAAGAAACATGGCTGCGAAATTTCAAGTCTATAGTTCTATTAGTTCCGGAGTAGCTTTCCTCCTGTATATATAATATGTGCGTGTGTATGTGCACAATTATTAATCATAATATAAATTAATGTAAAACTAATGAAGTTAAGCAATAAATAGAAGTATAATAAGGAAGTGTAAGTAAAAATAAGATGTCCTCAGTAGGATAACATAAACTCTTGGTTTTAAAAAATAAAACATAATACACACAAAAAAAAAAACGTGTGTGTGCGTATGGTGCCCCCTTAATTTTTAATTTGATTAGACACAATTAGAAGAGATATTTTGACGTTTAAAATACTTAATTATAAGGCGTTGCACTTGAAGATTCTTGCAAACTGTAAGGCAAGTAACACAAGAGTCATTTTAGTTGTTATTTCTCATTGCATAGTTCATCCATCTATTTCTCCTCCTCTTTTCATGTGCTCATTCACTCATGCAGTGTGTCATTGGCACTCTCTGCGATATTTTTAATCTCACTGTTGTTTCGGATTTTAAAATTCTACATATGCGGCCATCCGAGAACGATGTGTTTTGAATAAACACAATCCTTCAAGAAGATATCCACAGGCAGTTCATCTACGTCTCAACCTAGAAAAGTATTGCTGAAAAGAGAAAAATAAAAGCAAGAGCAAATAACTAAATATCATCTATCGTCTCTGGTGTAATATCGTTTTTCCTTTCTATTCTGCTCCTTTTGTTGTCGTCTTCAAAACTCATCATTGTTTAATGCTTGAAATAGTAATTTTCGGGTAATTAGTTATTTAATGTTGAACTCTGAAGCACACACACACACACACACACACACACACACACACACACACACACACACACACACACACACACACACACACACACACACACACACACACACACACACACACACACACACAACACACAACACACACACACACAACACTAGGGCTACTACGGGGAAGATATCTGTCCCCTAGAACCAGCTGAAGGACTTAGCTTCTTCTGTGATCCTAAAGTGAAAAAACGAGAAAACAAAACAAGAAAAACAAATTAACACAAGGAGTAATGCAATTTTTTATTAAAAATAATTATCCCAAAATGATGAAATTTAATTAGCTTGGTATACGTTAAAAAATAAGAAATATTAGAGAAAATCAAAATTACATGCGTAATTAATCAGTTTTTTTAATCGAGAAAACTTTTTTATAATCACAATTAAAAATATATTGACAGCGACAGGAATGAACCTCAAAGTATGAAAAAGATACGCACTAAAATATTTTTTTTATTCGAATAATTCCATTTTTCCTCGTATTTTTTTAAGAACGATGAGCTTTGTCAGACGTTTAACAATAAATATAATTATTAATATAGTTTACTCATATAAATATATCCTCAGATTTCATGCACAACGAGCCCTGAGCCAATTGAGCATACGAATCGCAAGTTTATCCTGGAGGAAGTCTAATAAAATTTGGTGGCATTTGCGAAGTGGATTTAGAATCAAGAAAACGCGAAACCGAGTCTTGAATTCGAATTTTTTAAAATGCGAAATTTAACAATATAAAAAAGGCTGGCGGCTTGAGTCGTATCCCGATGCGAGGGTAGCGAAGAGGAGACACCACCAAGAGCGCTGATTGGTCAAATCAAATAGCACGCGTTTCCCGACTTCCTGTTACACATTTCCGTCCCTTTTCACGAAATCACCCCTACAAATATCCAGCAACCGAGAGAAAAGATGTTACACATCAATTTAGGAGGTGATGGCTGAGCCCCTTCCGAATGAAGGAGAAAAAAACTTCACTCGTCGAAACGAGTTCATTCAAGAATGGAGATGCATCACACTCAGCTGATTGCAAGTGGAGGAAAGCAGCTTTCACAGGAAAGCGGTGGGTGGTTCCTGAAACGATCTTGACCGTTGATAGTGGGGTTGCTATGAGTTCCTATTGTAGAGTGAAAGTTCTGATGTAATTTAGAATGTAGGATGCCACAGGCACTATTTTTAATGCTTCGTGTAAAACTGAGACTGGAATGTGTATCTTGGAATGCCTGCATGCCTCTGATTGACATATTTTGCAGCCTTTGGATTTGGAGTAGTTTATCTCTTGCCATAATTGCCCAGATTTGGCAGCCATAGAGAAGAGCTGGAAGAAGGTAAACTTTATGGATGAGGATCTTGTTTTGGAGTGAGAGCTTTGATCTTTTTCCGATGATGTTAATGAGTGTAAAATATTTTTTCCAGTAGTTGGCTTTGAATTTTTGAAGGTGGGATTTGTATCGAAGGTTGTGGTCAAGGGTAAATCCAAGATATTTTACTTTTGTTGTCCAGGCTATTGGTCTGTTGAATAGCAGGAGGGGGTCATTTGGAAGGCTTGGATTAACGCATTTGAACATAATGGCTTGCGATTTGTTTATGTTGATGGCTTTTCTCCAGGCTTCTAACCATTTTTGCAGGGCTAAGAGATAATTTTGTAGCGTGTTTTTCACCTGAGATTCGGTCGTCTCAGTGACGAGGATGGCTGCGTCGTCGGCGAAGAGATGGATTGATGCATATGGATGGGTGGGGAAGTCACGGGTGTAGATGATAGGCCTTGTATTTCTGAACCACGGTTATATAACGAGGACGATATCAAAAGGAGAATTCTACTCTCCCAAATTCCCCATCACATAATTGTGAGGACGTTTAATCTCGACAGATCTAACGCATATCAACCCTTTATATGGGAGGAGGGAGGGAGGGGAGTCTTCAGAGTGACACTAAGATTCGAATTCATGATTCAAGTACGTCTTTTTCAGCTTGTCCACGCTGGACGTCTTGAAGAATGACTACCATACATCACAACATTTTAACAAAAATGTGCAAGAGTATTTAATTTTTTTTCATTCATTCATGTGGTTGCTTAGAGCAGGACTTCTCATTCGTAAGCCTATCAAACCTTATTTTAAGTCTCGACGCTTCGTATTAATATAACTATTATTTTATTTTATTTTTGTTGTTATTATTTATGCCATTGATCGACAGTAACACCAGATCAAGGCCCACGAAATTCCTCACGGCTAAAGGCTAGATTTTTTTTACGCCTGTCGTTAACCTTAACCTTTGAGCACCATGCAGGTGACAGTAGGATTTGGCTCGGTTCTACCCAATTTTTAGGGAGAACATCCTGGGGGAGGTTAGGAACCTCCCACCTCTCTTCCCCTTCCACCAACCTCACGAGAGGAACTGCGGCTTGACGGCTATTTAGAGTACCCCCCTGCCGCGAAGGCATTATACATTTACAAACATCCATGCCTTCTCCGGGATTCGAAACCAGGCCCTACGTCACCGCAGTCAGCGTCACTAACCACTATACTGGATCGGCGGCTTTTATTTTATTTTTGATCTAATCATATTGGCTTAGATTATATGTTTTCATCTTATAATTGTGATAAAATTTTTACATCTCAATTACTACATCTCAATTTATTATCAAATTATCTCAATTTTACATCTCAATATTTCATCATGATTATTACAGTACAGTTCGGAAAAATCGGCCTCAGACCTTGCATGTCGAAAAAACCCACCCGCAGAGATCCGTTAATTGCTGATGCGACAGTTAATAAAAAAAAAGAAACGAGCCTTACAGTAGTCGCATATGATGTGTAACATCTGACATGTTATCGTGGTAAATTCGCCAATAGCAACTTAAATCCTGAAAAAAATTAAACGAGTATTATTGGAAATAATTTTCTATGGAATAATTATATCTTTAATGAAAATTTTATTTAATTAACACAAGGAGTAATGCAATTTTTTATCAAAATAATTATTCTTGTTCAATTTGGGGAAGAGCGGTAATGATAACTTATGATAACTAAAATATGACACATATACTTGTGTTTTCCAAGTACTTAAAAACCGTTGAAAAATAGCGTCAATAACAGTACCACTGTTAGTTGTCGAAACTTTTCGATTTGTGTTCATTTCGAGGTTGAGTTCATCATTCAAAAAAGCTATGAGTGGCGCGGCTTCTAGCAAACTGAAGTTAACTTTAAATTCACTACTCAAAATCATGGGAAGCCAATAATAGTTTTTTTTAAAAAAGAGCAGAACTGCCTTCGGTATATGGTAAAAGTAAAAAATGCAGTAAATTTTTAATTTTTTGAACCGTTTGATTCGGAGAAATGTATACGACCACCGAAATCACTGTTTGTCCATTTTCAAATAAGCCTTCTGCCGCACAAATATCCCCAATATCTTTACTAACAAAACCCAGTCCACATGTTTGACGATAAGTAATATCCATATGTCGAGCCATAACATGTGAGTCGTTCTGTTTACGATAGATCGCAACACCAACTGCTCTGTGTCCCGGTCGTTTAAATTGTACGCAGCAATCGAAGTCAGGTATCGAAACACGTTCGTCATTGTCTAACCACGTCTCTGCCTAAAGGACTTAGCTTCTTCTCTGATCCTAAAGTAAGAAAACAAAAACAAAGATCCCGTGACCTAGACCACAGGGGGTGGAGGATAGGGGGGAGCTCCTTCTGAATGAAGGAGGAAAAAATAGAACTCCACTGAATATCGCGCGCTTCCCCAACTTCATGTTGCGCATTTCCGTCCCTTTTCACGAAATCACTCCCACAAATCTCCAGCAATCGAGAGGAAAGATGTTACACATCAAAAAGCAACGTGGAAAGCCACGTGATAGAAGTGAAACTTCTTTGGCGACATTGGCCGTAAATGCAGGAATACAATTAATTATATTAAACTGCTGGGAGAACTTACTTTAATCAAATAAAATTCGAACATTCATTGCATGAAAGTATTATTTTTATTCAATTTTCTGGCATCATCATTTTTCAAGAAAGACACAACAGGTGTGTGGTAACTGAAGCAGGATATAAAATCCTTGATTTTGGTCAATCAAGAAAACGGGAGAAACTGTATCAATCGTGGTTTTTATATTGTTGCTTCTTCATCAGTATTCATTGTCAAATTCAGTGTCTGTTTCAAGAATTCAATGAGTGGCTTTGCTTCTTCTGAAGCAAAATTAACATTTAAGTCTCCAGTTAAGATGATCGGCTTTTAATCATCATCGGATCCAATGATTGCAGCAGCCTCTGGTGTAAACAGCACTAAAACTTTATGGATAAAGAGAGAGAGAGAGAGATGATAAAAGCTGCGGTAGAACTACCTGGTGATATATAGACTTTCGCCTGGATTTGCTGCTAGTTTTGCTTTTTTTTTTTCCTTTTTTTCTTTTCACGAAACTTTTCCCCGCTTTTTGCATTTTCTCTAGGCATTCTGACCAGAATTAATTTTAATTCAATGGAAATAAAAATTAATGCATCACTCACAGAAGTCACTGTGTTTGTTTACAAGACACTATCCGTAGTGATTCTTGGGTGAACGTTAGTGACATATACACAATGTCCCAGACACTCCCCTAACGGGAAGAGCCATATAATGGTAATATTTTGGGCGCGTTTATTCGTTGAAAACGGCACGTTTTTAATATAAAAATTACGAAAATACGCCACGCGAGTTTGTTACGAGTAGCAAGGGTACCCTCTTAATATCTCCAATACCTAAGCGCCTTTAGTCCAAACATCAAGCTGCCCCTCTCCATACCCCCTTAGCAATCGTCCAATTTTTTTCATGGATATGACGCAAGTCACGTGTTGTCCCCCGCTTTCTTTTCCTCCGGCTCGCTATCTCCTCACCATGGCGATGATTTGGAGGATGGCTGGGGAAATCACTACTTCCGTTCGCTTTTTCCCTGTTACGCAAAACTGGGCAAATTTCCCATTCACTCTTGCGCCTAAAGAAGTTTCAGTTCAAAAACATTTAGTATTTGAACATTCGTTATCTTTAGTTTACATTCTACTAACAGAAGACGTAAAATCTGATGCATTGAAAATGTGTTTTGAAACCATTAAAAAAACTTGAATACTGAAAATTGAAATTTAGTTATTGTCATTTCACTGTATATGAGTGTTTATAGAACATTTCGTACTTTGATGAACGCAGGAGAATATATTGAGAGAGTGTACTATTTTAGCTAACTTTCTGTTTTAACAAGTCTTTTTTTATGAAAGGTTTTTATGTTTGATCATTAACTTTTCTATTACGAAAAAATCTTCTAATGCTATAATTTATTTTATATTTGGTCTTTATATATTATTGATAAAAAACCATTTATCTTAATATTGTGTAAAATAATCAGCTTAAACAGGTTAATGTATTTTTAACCACTAATTATTTATTTATTTCAATTGAAATTGACAATTAAAAAAAATTACTTACCTCCTTAAGATTAAGTTACAGAAGAATTTACTTTCTACCTTTGTAATAAACGATGTTAGAAGTAATTTAATTTGATCAAATATCTTATTTCGGAAGTAAAATCAATTTTCTCTCATTTTCTATAGATAAACCATTCATTTATTATTATTTTTATCATTTGTGAAACCAAATATCATGCTTTTAAAAAAATGAAATACTTAACTCCCTTTCCTTTCGCCATCTTAAAGAAACTAATAAAAATATATAAATGTGTTATTTATGTGTTATTATCCATTATTTCTCGCACTTTAATAAATGATCAGTTAATTTATATTGCGATATAGTCACATCAGTTTTTTTTATATAAAAATAGAGGGTGATATTTCATAACTGCTTAACAAACTAATATGTTAATAATATGAGTGAGATGCTAACGCAGTGATTCTGCACTACTGCACCACCAATTTTTTAAAAAAATTATTAATTATACTCTGAGAAAAAGAATTCAGGGACCGAATCATTCTGCTGTTTTATAGAAATATACTAAGGTGTTCCGGGTATATTTAACTTATCCTTTCATGGATAGATGGATATAAGAAATAAAGATGATAAAAGCTGTGACAGAACTACCTGATGATATATAGACTTTCGCCTGGATTTGCTGCTAGTTTTGCTTCTTTTCTCTTTTTTTTCCTTTCACGAAACTTTTTTCCGCTTTTTGCATTTGCTCTAGGCATTCTGACCAGAATTAATTTTAATTCAATGGAAATAAAAATTAATGCAACACTCACAGAAGTCACTATGTTTGTTTACAAGACGCTATCCGTAGTGATTCTTGGGTGAACGTTAGTGACATATACACAATGCCCCAGACACTCCCGTTACGGGAAGAGCCATATAATGGTAATATTTTGGGTGCGTTTATTCGTTGAAAACGGCACGTTTTTTTTTATTACATAAAAACTACGAAAATACGCCACGCGAGTTCGTTACGAGAGTAGCAAGGCTACCCCACTTAATGTCACCAATACCTAAGCGTTTTTCGTCCATAGCTGCAAGATATACTCTTGATGTGCACAATTCCCACTTAGCAATCGTCTAACTTTTTCACGGATATGAGGCAAGTCACGCGGTGTACCCCCCCTCTCTTTTCCTCCCCGCTTGCTATCTCCTCGCCATGGCGACGTTTCGGGGGAATGGGGGGAATCACTACTTCCGTTCGCTTTCTCACTGTTACGCAAAACTGGGTAAATTTCCCATTCACTCCCGTCCGCAAAGAAGTTTCACTTCAAAAAAAAATCCCGGAAAATGTTAAAAGCGTTAACGTTGAGAGCACCACACAAACTCCTTAAAATATCACTTAGTGAGGAACCAAAGGCTGCTGAAACCACCTTTAAGTATTTTATACAGCAAGGTACTTCGGTAAAGGACTTAGTGTTCCTTTGTTGTCTTCGTGGCGAAGCAGCAAAATGCAGATTGCAGTGTGGAATACAACAGGACATTACGCACATTTTTTTAAAAGAAAGTAGCAAGTGTTTGTAAAGTCGGTTACTTAGTTTTCCTTATAGATAGATCTGTGCCTTCATAAAAGTATTTTTCTGAGATGTGTCTGATCAGGTAACAGTATGTATTCATTGATTATAATTTTTTTGTGGTATACATGCTCTACACCTTAATAAAGTACGATTTTTTCCTTTGTTTAAGGGTATTTTGGCAGTTTATTTTCTGTTTTATTCTCAAGCAAACAATGCAAACAAGTACAGTACAATATTTTCAGAGGAAACACTTATACTTATTCTTTTTTAATCTCGTTCTCGATAACCAGGAATTTTCACAAACTCGGCCTCCCTGCGATCCACATTTGGCCGAGTTTTTGGGATTCTACTGTATTAAATATTCTTTGTTTCTGATTTTTTATTTAATGTTAAAAGTTGTTTTTTTTAAGGCATTTATCTGCTCCTATATCTAAGTAAAAAAAACTTACCTAATGCAGTGAATTAATTACCTGCACAAAAATTAGGCATTTTTAGAAAAAGAAATTTTATTTATTTGAAAATTTTATCTCATAAAATCTAACCTGAAGTTTCTAAAAAAATAATTTTTATCCCTTCTTTTCTAAAAAATATTCAAATAATGTTAGCATACGTACAATTGAAAAGATATCGGGCTTGTCGTAACAATTTTTATGTACAGACAACTTTTATGTAAATAATATGTTAACATTAATTAAAAATTGAATTTCAAAATCTTTTAAGAGAAGTAAAATTAAAAATATTGCTATAAGAACAATGATCAAATATTCAAAATATTAAAAAAAGTTAGACATTTATAAGAAAACATAGCTTAGTAATTAAGAGAGAAAGAGAGTAAAAAATACAAAGAAACCTAAATCATTAGAGGAATTGTAAATTCATTGTATTTATAAGCAACATAGATTAATTTTTCCTTTTTTACCACTTATATTGTAAAAATCAATCGACTCTGGATCTAAAAAGGCCGGAATAAAATTAGAGAGTATTTATAAAAAAAAATCTATTATAGAGCCTTAAATAATATTTTTAAGGAATAGTTAAAAAATTCATTTTATTTTGACAAAATATTAATTCGATTGATTCTGTATTGGTTTTACATTAGAAGAAACGCGAGGTTCAATTGATTATAGACCTTATAATTGTGATTCATGGTCAAATGACATGGACGACACCTGAGCTCACACACACACATACCTCAGTTTCCAAACTTTTACTCCCCACCAGCATAAAAACTTTGAGCCTCAATTAATTTAACATGCATCCTTCCCTTACACCAGTGGTTCTTAAAATGCGGCCCGTGGACCCCTGGGGGAACCCAGCTCCTTTCTTAGGGGTCCGTGAAGGTCTGTCATTTAATGTTAAGATTTCCCTCTTTTACAGACTTTGAAAGTCCCTGTGTAAAAATTGAAAGATGGACCACACACACACATCCTAGACCAGTGATTCCCAAAGGACTTTCAAAGGGAATTCCAAATTCCCAGACCCTCAGGGGTCTTTGATAACCTGCAAGGGGTCCACGCCAGTGAAAAAATAATTTGAGGGTCCATCAGGTGTAAAAGGGGATCTATGATGGTGGCTCTCATTAAATCAAATCACGATTTGAATTTTAAAAGAAAATTTAATCAAGTGGAGAAACCAGATTTTATCTATATTTAATAGATTTATCTATATATATACTAAATTTTTATATAATAAGGTTAATTTTCAGTTGCAAAGTGAAAGCATATATATTTTATTAAAGAATAGCCCAATTCAGCAATTTCGGCTATAAAAAGATATACCTGTATTTATCACAAATTATGGAATATCGTGAGAAAATTTTTTAAAAAAACTTTTTCTAGTGAGAAGTCTTAGCGTGGTTGCCAATCTCTAAAACAAAAAAGAAAGGGGGAAAATAAGGGCTGAACACTATTAACCGAAGAGATTTAGGGTTAAACCTGACACGATTGATTTCAATTGTTGAAAAATTGTCGTTGAAGTACCAAATTTATTCCTTCCTTTTTAAGCATTTGTTTGTTGCTCTGTTATTTTATGTATTAATTAAATTTTAATTTAATTAGAATCCTTTTCTTAAGTTTTAAACATCATACTTCACTTCAGTTAGAAATTTAAACTGTTTTAAAGTATAAGTAGCTCTATACCAGTTGTCAAAAATACATTTAGGTTGGTAAATTTGCAAAAGTTCTATATTAAGTAAGCAGGGGGTCTACCCCTAACCGAAAAATAGGGCAAGGGGTCTATGAGACAAAAAAGTTTGGAAACCTCTGTCCTAGATTCTAGGTCACTTAACTGCCCCTAGTGAAAACTCTCTTCTAGAACATCTATTTCTATCAAGAATATTAATTCAGTTTTAATTGTTTGAAACGACATAGTAACCATTACTACAGTATAGATTTTTTAATTAGATGTTCACTGTTTCTTTTAAGGGATAAAAAAGAAAGCAGTAATAAAAGTCTGAATAGGTAGCTGAGGCAATCTTAGGATTATTGACGGATCTTTAAATCCCTCAATCATGTTTTGGGAATCAGAGAGGGCTGTTCAAAACCTTGGTCGGGGGGGGGGAGGATCAGTTATGTGTGGCTGATACATAAAGGGGGGGGGGGCACGGTGTTCCAAAGTTTAAGAACCACTGCTCTACACGATAACAAAAGAAAAGGGAGAGCGACAAAGAGCAGTCTTTTACGAAAATGAATGTAACATAACTCTCTCCTTATAAAATTTTTTGATAGCATTTACTTAATAATGAAGATGCACATATTTAACTTAATTTTTTTTCCGTATTTTTTCCCATTTTATGAATTTGATTTTGTTTAACTCTGGTTCTATTTGCCTTTTGCAGATAATTTATTTCTATGTTTAGTTTGATTTTTATTTTGTCGAATAATTGTTGCTCACTTGCTCATGTATTAAATTTCTACTTTTTAATTACAAAAAGCGACAATCTTTCTCTGCAGTTGCAGTTTAGTGTATCTCAGGTTCTGATATTTTCTTCCTGGTGTGTGATTTATTCTTAATCTCTAAAATTAATTAAAAAAAAAATATTTAATTTCTTCTTAAAAAACTCCCTTTTCCCCCACCTGTTTTTATTTTTTACATCTTTTTCGCTTTCTTTTGGAATATTGTTTTCCATCTTTAAATAAATCAATACCCCAGTAGCTCATAGTGCATTGAAACTCGAATGAAAAATTCTCTTTCTTGTTCCTTAAAGCTGATTAAACGCCCTCACAAATGTAATAAAAAATAAACAAGAAAATTATAGAAGGTTGGTCGCAAATTATATTAAAGAAAGAGTCATGTTTCCCCCAATGTATTTAAAATGGGGGGGGGGACTAAACATCACCAAGTACTCCTGTCATTCGAAATTTAATCATTATTTTAATGGAAAACTGTTTATCTCAAATCTTGAGCTGGTACAAAAATATGTTAAAAAAATTTAATTATCATTTGAATCTTTAGAGCCGGGATGAGCATTACGTCGATCGCGGTCGACCGATGGACCGCCAAGACATTTTGGGTTGACCGCCTAAAAATTTTACTAGTTAGTAATTATATGCGGAAAATTCAAGATTGCCTGACAGTACGCAGACTAAGCCTTTTACTGACTATAACAACAAAAATTAACTTTAGATAAAAATATATTATTTTTTTAATGTATTTTGAATTTACAATAAACGTATCATTTGATGTAATTAAATTTGGAGCTATTAATTTTAAGTTTGTATCTTGCGTTTTGCTTTAAACGTTGTTTTAAAAGTGTTTTTTTTTATTTTAGTTCTGTAGGTAAGTACATATTCTACACTTATATTACTAAGTTTAACTTTTTCCTTATCTCACACACCACACCTACGACATTGAGATTTAGCGTACACAAGAATTTTTAAGAGGAAGGAGGTAGAGGGTCAAAGATCTACCATTCTCGCATCATACCCCAATATACATCAAAACATAATTTTTTGATTTTGTCGATTCTCGGGAACAAAAAACAGCAAAAATTAAATTACTGAATAAATAATTAACATTGATAAATAAAAAAATACTTATATCAAATACTTAATTATATTTTACATACTTTATGCACGGGACTATTATGAATGGGAAAAAATGAAGGGTTATGAGGGAGGGTCTGAACCCGTAGACCCTTCCCCTGCCCTTGTGTGCACCACTGACACTGGGTGGACCGCGACTCCTTGAAAAAATTAGAAGTAGCCCGCACCCTGGAAAAGTCTGCCTACCCCTGCTTTAGAGCCTAGATTGATAAATTTTAACAATCCGATTTTTTTTTAAAGTGAACATGTTTTGAAAAATTATAAGAGAAAAATCTGTTGACAAATTTCAACCGAGTCACTTCAAAAGGAAATTAGATATGGTTTGAGAAATTGATTTTATCGATCCAGAAATAAGGTGTTGAGTAAATAATGAGCTAGTTTTATTTTATGTCTCAAAAGAATTTTAAAGCGATAATTATGTGATTTACAACAAATGTTGAGAGAAGATTCGAATGAAAAAGATTTTGATAATAATAATCCCTTTCCATTTATTTCGTGAAGGGGAAATACTTTCGATTTATGAAAGATTGTGATAAAAAAAATTTTAGAATTAATTTTAATAGAATGTCATTTGTACAGAAATGATTTAATATTTATTATTTTAAAGCACACAAATTCTGTTTTCGATTATGTGTATTTCTCTTTGCTCAAAATGCTAATTCAAGAACTTTTTGTACAAAATTGAATGTTTCGAAAATTTCAGTGATAATATAAATTATAATTCATTTGATAAATTATAATTCAATAATTTATCAAAGAGATATTATAAATTAAAAACAATGATTTTCTGTATCTAAGCAAAAAATGTTAAGCACTAATCGTTACCCTCCGGCTTCACTATGCATTTCATGATGATGTATGGTAGTATATTGTTCTTAAGTTATTGATATCATTAAGTCCTAGCATTAAGGTATTTGAACATGTTTGGAATACTTTTTTAAAAACATAGCATGCTAAAATATTACGCCTTTTTAGCAATCAATACCAATAAATACTAATATTTAACTAACAATATTTGAAAAAATATCTAAATTTTACAAAAAGCACAATTATAAGTGAAATATTAACAATATTTTTGAAAAAAATATTCGAAACAATTAGAAAAAAAAGTAATAAACTCATATCAGTAAAAGTACTACTAAAACAAATTAGATGCATTTATCTAGCAAATGTACTAATATTTTAATGTTTTATTACAATTTTAAAATTTTAGAGCTGATCGAGTAAATATTATTAAACATGCGACAGTTTCTTTATGAGACCATTATTTAAATAACAGACTATAACTCAATAAATATTCATACAATAAGAGATAGTTTAGTATATATATCTCTAGAAAATAATATATATAAATATCAGGTTCAGTAAGTTTTAAAGAAATACATTTATATCATTTTGAGTTATCAGATTGATTGATTGAATATTAACGTCGCACTGTTCAGTTACACGAAGGCTTTTGGAGACGGACCTCGTAATTTTGAACAATGGTCAAATGACGAGGGCAACACCTGAGCCGGCACCCCTCTCCTAACTACCACACCACACCAACGGGAGGACGTTTGAGCTCTCGACAGATTTAACGTGCATCGCTCACCTACACGGCGGGTCATCAGTGGTACAGGGCTTGAACTCATGACATGTCTGCCATGATCCAATACCTTGACCACTTAGCTACCGCGGCCATTTTGAGTTATCAGACTCACCTCGATAGGTTTTGAGCAATTTAAAAGCTCACTTCTGGTTAATTAAGGAGGCCGCGGTAGCCTAGTGTTCAAGGTAATTGGACTCGTGGCTGGCATGTCATAAGTTCGCACCCAGCACCATTAGAGACCCGCCGTGTAGGGGGCCATGCATGTTAAATCTGTCGAGAGCTCAAACGTCCTCCCGTTGGTGTAATGTGGTAGTTAAGAGAAGGGGTGCCAGCTCAGGTGTCATCCTCGACACTTGATCATGGTTTAGAATTACGAGGTCCGTAGCTGAATAGTGTGACGTTAATATTCACTTCACTCTGATAAATTTAAAAAAAAAAACCAACTTCTAGTTTTTCTAATTTTATAAAATTGATTGTAACTTGTCCTCTAGGTAGCGTAGACACAAAACAAAGTATGTTTTGCAAAGCTAAAAGGTAACTCTATTAAACAAAATAAAAACAAAAATAAAAGTGTGTTTTGGCCGAATTTGGTCATTACAACATGTTCGGATACCTTAAACTTTTGATTGTATTGAAAAAAATTCTTTAGTACTCCTTTTTTGATTTAAAAATGGCAGGATTTGAATTTATGAAACAAAAGCATATTTACATTGTACGTCCCCGTATTTCTAGGCCTCTCGATTTCCACAAAAACCTGTTTTTTGCGGACCTCTACAAACAAAAGTTATTTGTCTGCCAAATTGCACGTTTGTGGGTTCTAATAATTCAAAAATGAGAAATTTTTATCTATACTGTGTCACTGTAATCTCCATCAACCTCCCTTGAGAGTTAGTATCTGCAAAACTCGTTCTTAGCAGATCTCTGTTCAACAATAGAAAAACGTTTGCCAATTGTTTGTTCATTAGGTCTAACAGTTTTAAACAAAAGGAAATTTTTACCTATAACCACAAATTGTCAACTTTTACAAAACTTGTTCCCAGTTCAAGAAGGGTGACTTTTTTGTATCACGACCCCGCAACTCACCTTGGGATTTGAATTTCCACAAAACTTGTTCTTAACGGATTCCTGCTCAAGAACAGAAGCATGTTCGCCAACTTTCAAGTCTTTAATAGTTTAAAAAAGAAATTCTTCTCTATATCTCCACCGCCCTCAGATCCGTTGTTAATTTTCGCAAAGCTCGTTCTTAGTGGATTTTTATTCAACAAAAGAATCTTGGAATTAATTTAAAGTCTATAAGTCTATAGTTGTAGAGATCTCATGATGAATAAGGGAGTGAGTGTGTGTGAATTACTTTTCTCTTAAAAAAATAAAAATAATTGTAATAGAAAATTAATAAGCAACTAAACAAAATTTTTAAATTCTTCATTGCATTATATTTTTATATAGTAGACCTTGAATTAACGAATTTCACGATTTAACCAATTTTTCTCTTTCGCCGATTAAAATGACGGCAAAGTTCCCTATTTAACGAATAATAAATCCCGATTTAATGAATTATTTTAGCAGTTGAAATTTTTTTTGTATTAGATTGTATTAGTTAAAAATTGAATCTTTTTTTCAAATGATAACATTATTGTTCAGAAAAAAAAAAGATTTTTGTAAGTAAAAAATTTTGATGGGAAAGAGTGTATAGACTAGACATGTCAAATTCATATGGTATTACGAGTCGCTAGTTCTATTTTATATTAAGTTGAGGGCCGCATGTTTTTTTTAATGTTTAAAAAATAATAATTAATGTATTTGAAATAAATATACGCATTTTGCTCAGGTGCGGGGAAAAAAAGAGTATAGTTAAAAACCATATTTAGTGAATTCTATTTATCTTCTCTTTATACATATTCTACGTCGGTTGTTATTTTATTATATATTATTGTAAGCCGTGGCAGGGAGGCAAAAAGGTTCGTTGTAGGCCGCGAGTTTAACACTCCTGGTGTAGACCATTAGTAGACTTTACAGGTGCAGATAAGTCGAAGAGACCATTGTGTAAGTTTTAAAAAGGACAGGAAATACCTCATCTCATCCCCCTTAAAACGCAAGGAATATTTTAAGATTTTAACGATTATGTTACTATTGATGATGGACTGCCAATCGGTGCAATTGAAGTTGATTTGTCCGAGTCAATGAATAGCGATTCTGATGCAGAAATTGATATTAAAACTCTTATACGAACTGTTATCGAAGTCAGGTATCGAAACACGTTCGTCATTGTCTAACCATGGCTCTGCCTAAAGGACTTAGCTTCTTTTCTGATCCTAAAGTGAGAAAACAAAAAGATCTCACGGCCTAGACCCTAGGGGGTGGAGCCCTCCCGAATGAAGGAGAAAAAACAGAACTTCACTAAATAGCGCACGCTTCTCCAACTTCCTGTTGCGCATTTCCATCCCTTTTCACGAAATCACTCCCACAAATCTCCAGCAATCGAGAGGAAAGATGGTACACATCAAAAATTGAAATTTCTGAGAACAATGTAACATAAATGTAAAAAAAAAAAGAAATCAGAACTATAAAATCAATGTTACTGCACTTATATATTTACAGTAAGATTTTCATTTTGTTTTCGCCTAGAAAATTAGACTTAATTCTAATTAAAAAAAATCCGTCAATGCATATTTTTTTTCTGTTTTAAGAAAAATTGAAAAAGAAAAAGCCAATTAGCGCAACACCTTAGAAAAAACTTTGAAAACCTTTACTTAGAAATTTACATTTACTTCCGAGTATTTCGGAGATAGTGTTCGAACATTAAATTTTGGGTATAAAAAGTTCTTTTTTTTATCATTGACTGTGCTGATCAATACAAAGAATCAAGACAGAATTTTTATGCTTCATTTTTCCTTGAAAAAAGTGACTTGAAAGTCTTCTTTAATAGCAAATTCTGAAAGTAACACAGAGAAGCCACAGAACATAAAGTACTTTTACTTAAAAATGAGCAAAATGAAAGATGAACTATATAAGACTTCTCTCTCTCTTTCAAAGAACAATTTTTAAGGAGAGCCTAGAAATATTGCATTATTTTTAGAAATTTCTTTAATTTATAGTAAGCATATAAGATGCATTTTTGCAGGTAATGTAAAATTATGGATCCAACAGTGCTATTTTGTAATTACGCTTTTTTTCAGTGGGAAAAGAGTTTCGTTTAAAGAATTTAAAAATAGAAAACTGAAATTTTTTTTTTATAAAATGTATTTTTGGTACTTTAAACTAAGCGGAACCTTAATTTTTATGGTAATGTAATGGATAATTTGTTTAGTTTTAAAAATATGAAATATAATAAGGAGAAGTAATTGCCGTAAAAATTTGAAAAATGAATAACAGGTGTGTACAATTTATTTAAATCCATTTAAATCTTGTATATTATTTCATATCGATAAAAAAGCCATAAACTCAAATTTTTTCTTCAAAGTGGACAAAATTCTTATATATATATATATATATATATATATATATACTAACCACACTACCCAGCCGCTTCTTTGGGTATTTCATGATATTATAGGACTATATGCTATTTTTAAAAATAAGTTTTCGATAGAAAAACACATTCTTATAGTTCTTGCCTCTTAATTTAAATACTAATAAAACAGGATTTGAATTTCTAAAAGGGAAATTAAGTTACCTTTTACTCCCCAATATTCGTTCTCCATTTCTGACCGATTTCCACAAAATCCGTTCTTATCGGATCTTTACTTGATAAGAAAACATGCTTGCTAAATTTAAAATCTTTAGGTCTAATAATTTAAAAACGGAATTTTTTCATCTGTATTGCCTCTGGAACTTTCCCTTTAAAAAACTTTTTTCTTTTTTAACATTTATAAACCCGGTGCACCACGCAATGTATAACATGGGGGTATACAACACAGACAGAAGAAAGGATTACAACACAAACATCCATGCCTTCTCCGGGATTCGAACCCAGTCCCTACGGCACCGTAGTCAGCTTCACTGACCACTATACAGGATGGGTGGCGAACTTTCCCTTTAAGAGTCGATTTACTTAAATCCCTTTCTTTGTAGTTCTCTACTCAACAAAAGAAACGTTTTTACTAAATTTCAAGTCTCTAAGTCTAATAGTTTAAAAATGGGAAATTTCCTATCTATAACGCCTCTTAACCCTTAACAACCTCGCTTGGGAGTCAATATTCGTAAAAACCGTTCTTATCGAATCTCCGCTCAGCAAAAGAAACATGCGAGCCAAATTTCAATGTATGTCTAATAATTCAAAAAAGAGAATTTAATTATTAAAACGCCCACAGTAAATCTCCACAACTCCTTTTGGAAGGCGAAAGATATTTAATTAATAACAAGTGCACATTTTTTAAAAAGTTATCAAAGAAATTATTTTATAAATGTACGAAACCTTTAGAGACCTTTTTCTGTGCTTCAAACACATTTACATCAATCAACACTGTTAACAGCTAAAAGTTTCCAAACTTCCGGTGTTCACTTTTTAAGCATTCTAGGCTTTATTTAAAGCTCTTTTTTGTAAGAGGAGCTTAAATATCATAATTTAACAAACAAAAAAAAACTATTATTAAATAGCGATACAAATATTTATTTAATCTGAAATATTTCTTTTTTGAAATTGTTCGGCTGAATCACAATTTTTACTAGTTTATTTGAAACATATTTGTGAAAGATATTTGTGAAAGCCCTCCAATTACGTTTGCTACAAATTAAAACATTACTGATAAATATCCCTGTGTTCAGTCTACTGGGAAGTAATTAAATAAAATACTCGTTTTGTATAAAATCGCTCCTTTTAAGATCAGCGTGAGTGAGTGAACATTAACGACGCACAGTTCAGCTACTTGAGGGCTTTTGGCGACGGACCTCGTAATCTTGAACCATGATCAAGTGACGAGGGTGAAACCTGAGGTGGCATCACCTCTCCTAACTACCACACCCCACCAATGGGAGGACGTTTGAGCTTTCGACAGATTTAACATATGCATCCCGCGCCTACACGGCGGGTCTTCAGCGGCACTAGGTTCGAACTCATGACACACCAGCCACGAATCCTTTACTACGGCCCCCCTCAGGGGGCTCACCTTCTTTAGGTGAGTACGGGTGTCACAATCCCGAGGTGCCCTAGTGATCTTTTCCTTTTCCCACGGGGTTTACTGTCTTTGGTAAACACGGGCTTCATGAACCCGGGGTACCCTAGGGATCCTTCTCTATTTTCGACCCTCTTTCTTGTCGTTCAATTCATTCTTTCTTTCTCTTCCCGTCTAGACCACAGATATTAAAACAAATGTTTGGCGAAGTATAGCCGAAATTGACTCTTGCGCCAATAAACCCCAAAATCACTCACTCACCTTTACTACGGCCACTTGGTTACCACGATCACTTTTTAAGATCTGCAAAAATGAACTAGTAAATACAACATATTCTTCCTGAAATATTCTGTTCCCGAAGTTATGGATAAAACTAATATACAGACTCTTGGTTTATTTTCGAACACTTTGAAATACAGCAGTATTAAAGGTGTCCCAACTTTTTGATGTATGGTCTCATATTTTTTGAACCACCTCGAAATGTTACAATCCATATGACGCGAGGGAAATTAATCCTACTCTATAGGGGAAAAAATAATTTAGGTATTATTATTATTTTACATTTTCTATAATAGAGTATTCCTTTATCAATAAACATATGTAAACTTTGTGCAATTAAAAAGAAAAAAAAATCTTGCGCAAATAGGTATTGTTATTTCTTAAAATTCCGTTCTCAATGGGTTAAGAAAAATTCTAAACATGGATGTGGAAATATTGTACTTAAAATTAAAGAATTTATCCGTAGTGAGCGAGTGTTTATTAACGTCGTACTACAAAGCAACATGAGAGCTATTGGCGACGGACCTCTTAAATCTAAACCATGGTTTAGTGACGAGCTGGCAACCCCTCTCTGAACTTCCACATCAAAAAGAGAAGACTAAGCCGCGACAGATTTAGCAAGCACCAGTCCCTCTATAAAAGTGGATCTTCATTGACGCTAGGGCTCGAACTCATGACACGCTAGTCACGAATCCGTGACCATGACTATTAAGCAGAATTTGTTCGTAGTCCCGGGCTTAAGAACCATTGAGAAAATACAATTATAAGCTGTTATTTTTTTGTTCAAGAGTTTTGGAATGCTCTACATGCATTTAATTCGCAAGCTTAGATAAAAAAAAATGTAAGATATAGCTCTGAATGTATGTCTAAGTAATTACAAAAATATTTCGTTTTATGCTACAGAGTAAGATAAATTTAAAAATAATCGTCTAACACACACACACACACACACACACACACACTGCGTCATTCGTCTCACAATTGAGAAAGCACAATACGAATTCGAGTGAGTGAATATTATCGTCATGCTATTCAGGTGCTCGAGGACTTTTGGCAATGAACCTCGTAATTTTGAACAATGGTCAAGCGACGCGATACAAATTCGAAAATACTTGATGAAACCAATAAAAAGTCAAACAAGGTTTTCTGTAAAATCCGGCGTATTAAAAGCGCACTTTTAACACAAAAAAATAAGATCGAAATTAACGGGTGCGCGTCATGCGTCGGGTATAAAAATCAAAGCTTTAAAAATAAAAAAATGAGCTCTGAAAAAATTAGACATCTACATACATCGAAATATAGTTTCTTTAAATGAAATGCCATACTTTATCAACTTAAAGGGTTGTAGTTCTAGAAGTATAAAATATTATTTTTTAAGGCTTGGAATAATACCTCGAATATATGACTTTAAAATATAATAAAATTGTGCACGTACATTCCAGGCTTCTTCGTAAAAAAGGGAGTGCATGTTATACGAAGAATATATTTAAAAACTAAAATTTGCACCTTGAAAGTATAGGTGTGCGTTATACATCGGGGGGATTTTACGGAAATTGAAAAAAAAATCTCTAAACAATGTGCATTTTTTTGTTTTGTAATTCTAAACGCTTATGCTGAAGGAAAACTAAATATTAATATGTTAGCATTTTTATAATAAATCCTCAATTAGGTTAAAAAATTAAAAAAAAATACTTAAGAAATTTTAGTTTTTTAATTTTGTTTGCATTTGATTAAATGAGCTTCAGAAAAAATAAAAAAAAACTTTGTTAATAATTCCTTTTACTATATCATTTATAGGGAAAAGTTAAAAGCAATTGTCTAAAAGGCCCTATTTTAAGCTAATCCTTCCATCTACATTTTTGGGCCTGGTAACAATTAAAAAAAATTTTCCTCTGAGCACAATTCTTATATGTAGGATTTAAAAATAATTGGATTTTTAAACGCAATTAAAAATTCTTGCAATTGCACTAATGACTGTTTTTGAAGACAGAAGGTATTGATTGTGTAAGAAACCTTATAACTTTAAAAACAAACTGTTAGAAAATTATAAAAATATGATTTAAAGTGTATTCTCAGAAATATCTAACTTGTAATTATAAAAAATTGTTCCAAGTCTGGTCTCTTACTTTAATAATTTTTTGTTATAAAGACAAATATAACTGTGTAATAATAAGAATCATTTCTATTTAAAAAATAAACTATTATTTCTAAGCAACAATTTCAACTTGTGCTTTCTCTTTGTTTTAGGAGCTTGTCTCTTTTTTACATAGATTAAAAAAATAAAGCTATTATTGATAGCTTAAAACTAAAGTCTATTTTCAACTTGATTTCATAAATGTAGTATAGAGGGGAAAAAGGAAATTTTTTTCTAAACTTCTCATTATTGCTTTAATACGTTTTTATAATTTTAAAGCTCTAAAAAGGAAAAAAAAAAATTCTCATATCATTTCGCTTTTATCTACCCTTTCATTAAGACTATTTTGTATAACTTTTTTTTGAGAGAACAGAACATGGAAAAATAAATTATATATGTATTTAGAATTTTTTAAAAAATAAATTAATTGTCTATATATTTTGCAATATGTACAGAACTAATAAAAATAATCTTAATCCTTGAAATGTAATTTTATCATGAACTTTCTCATTCGAATCCATTTGTTTTCAGTCCTCTTTCATATATTACATAGCGTTCGACTTATTTAATACTTTCCGTTTATAATGAACATAACTATTTTTTCACGAAATGATACGGTCTTTTTCAATTATCTCTTAATATTTTTATTTTTTTCCCATCACTTTTTTATTCCATTCCCAAACATATGTTATTTATTTGTTCTGTGAGAAGTATTTCTACTCAACACACACACACACACACACACACACACACACACACACACACACACACACCACACACACACACACACACACACACACACACACACACACACACACACACCACACACACACACACACACACACACACACACACACACACACACACACACACACAGAGGATTAGAAATGTGATTATACATTTAGGAGAGAAAACATCCAACTCGATGAGAACGACTTATTTCTTATTAAGTAAATTATTATTTTATTTTAATTTGCTGTAATTTGTTTCATATCTACTGTTTGGGAGAGAAAAATCGTTTATTTTTTTTCTTATTGCAGATGATAGTATCGACATTTTTTAATGTATGTCTTTCTCTCTTTCTATATATGTGCCCGCGGTAGTCTAGTGAGCTAGGTAACGGACTCATGGCTGGCGTGTCATGAGTTCGAGCCCCGTACCACTGAAGACCTGCCATATAGGGAAACAACACACGTTAAATCTATCGAGAGCTCAAACGTCCTCCCGTAGGTGTGGTGTGGTAGCTAGGAGAGGGGGTGCCAGCTCAGATGTCATCATCGTCATTTGCCCATGGTTCAAAATTACGAGGTCCATCACCAAAAGCCCTCGTGTAGCTGAATAGTGCGACGTTAATATTCATTCGCTCTCTCTATATAAATAAGGCTAAGAGTTTGCTAATATACTACTGGCACTGTTTTATTTTTGACCAATAATGTCTTGTTATATATCTTCTATTTATTGTTTTGCTTTATTAGATTTATGACAATTTAGTACATAATTATTGATTATATCTGGCAGTGGTTTTCTTTTATTACTTAATTATTGAGGAATAAATACTTGGTAAATGGGCTTTTGCTTAATAAATGGGCTTTATGAATAAGTCACGTTTGTTTTGTTTCTGAATCTATATTTGCTAGAACTGGTATTATCCATACTTTGTTACTCTAAATTAAACATTTATGCCCCTGTAACTGCCCCCTCGTAGCTGATTTCTCTAAATCCCATTTTCAACAGATTTTTATTCATTAAAATAAATATTCTGCCAAACTGCAAGTCTCCAGGCGTAATTAAAAATAGGAATTTTTCAAAATCTGTAATACCCTTGTAACCCTTTGAAACCCTCTTGAGAGTCAGTTCTCCCAAGCCCATTTTTAGCGGGTCTCTGCTCAACAAAAATGTGTTTGCCGTACTTCATCTCTAGATCTTATAGCTCATAAACGGGAGCTTTTGTCTACTATGAGCTTGTAAACTCTTTCGGGGGAATAAATTTCTACAAAACTCGTTCGCCAAATTTCAAATCTGTAAAACTAATGGCTGAAAAACGAAATTTTATCTATAACGCCTCCCGTAACCTCCGGCAAAACTTCCCTTGGCAGCTGATTTCCGCATAACCCGTCTTTAGCGAATTTCTACGCAACATAAGAAACATACTCGCCAGATTTCAAGTCCGTGAATTTTATAATTCAAGAACGGGAATTTTTAAAAAGTTATGGACCTAAAAACCCCTTTTTGGTATGGATTTCCTCGGAACTCGTTCTTAGCAGATCTCTACTCAACAAAAGTAACACGCCTGCCTAATTTCTAGTCTGTAACAGTTCCGGGGACTTCGTGATGAGTGATTGAGGCGCTTTTCTCCTATGCTGATTATCTACCAGATCGAAAAACTGGTAGTGTGTGTAAGGGGTACATATACGACTCAGGATCACTTAGGAAAGTAGGGTCGCAAACTCCGCAGTTACGAGCTATGGTGCAAAGAGGTAGGGAAAAAAAGAACAGAAATAGCAACACATTAATCGGAGAGAAAACATTTTATTGAAAGGTTGTACTACAACAGGTGCTTGATATTATGGCCAGAAGTTGTCTGGTAGGCCTGACAGTGACGTTGCAGGGAATTCCTTAAGTTCTGGAAGATTCCTGGCATGTCACGTATCCTTTTGGCAGCTAAGATATTTGAGCGTTTCCATCAACTGAAGGAACATGCTTCCGTACGCCAAACTCTTTATGTGACCCCAGAAGAAGTTCATGCACTTTCGGACACCTGTTTTAGTACAACCTCTCAATAAAATGTTTTCTGTCTCATTAATGTATTGATGCTTTAGTTCTTTGTATCTAAATGACGGTCCAACTAAACTGTCCTCATTTATATTTTTGCGAAGTATGTATGAGAGTTTATTTATATATCCTTATAGATACATCATATAAAATAACTGAGGGCTCTGAAAAATACTATAGTCTGGGCCTGATAGTTGTCTCTAAGATTGAAGTAGATTTTTAGAGTACTAGGTAATATCTTGAACGCCATCCTCATTATTTGTCCGCTTTTCGAAATAATATCAATCATCTCCAATATGTCATGCAAAGCTCTACACTAACATTAATTTTTTTTAGAAAATGTAAAAAATAATAATGATAAAATTAATTAATAAAAAATCGTAGACTTTTCCCCTTAGTAAGCACTATAAATAGGATTTAAACATGTCAATGCACCCAAGATTAAATAACTTTTTTAATAACATAGTTTTTTGTAATGTCCTATTTGCAAAATAGTGGATTGCGTGTATATGGAGAAAAGTAATTATTATTAATCAGAACCTACCGATATAAGGAAAAGATGTTCTACGGTATGGAGATATAAAAAAGTGTAATTAAAAATATTTCGAATTTTTTTTAACGGTAACACAAAAAATAGTCGAATTTTCGAAAAAATTGAAAAAATACTTAATTTTGATTAAATGATTTTAGACTCAAAGTAATTATTTTCCGATAATATAAATAAACCAAAGGGTTTATTATTGATATATGTGAGTAGAACAGCGTATATTGCACGATTTCATAACCCGAGCTATCTTTTCTTTTTCGTTCCATCAGTCTGATCCAAGCTTTTTTCGTTTTCCCACTTTATCGTAACCTGTATTTTTGACAGTAAATTTTTAATTTTTTAGCTATTAGTTTAAAGAAACTGTTAAGGATACCTGATGTTCTTTTATTGTAAATATTTAGTATGTATGTGTCCTTTCATCATAATAAATGTTAAAAAGTTCTAAGATATTGTTTCATTTTGACAAAAATTACTTTGACTTCTTACCATAAGCAAACTCAAGTACATAAACTTCATTCCTCTTTAGCAATACTTAATATCATTTTTTAAAATTATTTTTCCTTTTATCTATATACCAAAGAGCCTCTTTTCCGCATAGGTAGGTTTAAAAATTCGGAAAATAGTTTTTACTATCCCCCTCCTACTATGCGTTTAAATTAAAATATTCTTTCTGATTTTTTTATAATTATAAATGGTTTCTAAGATGACAAAGCTTTCCTTACCTTTCATCATTTATTTAATGTTAGTTAATTATTTGGAAAATTAAAGTTAGTTTTATTGGCCTATTTTATTTCTTTATTTCTATTGTCACTTGATGTGACAGAAAAAATTGAAATAAAAAATTTACTTCTATAGACAGAAAGAACTAGAGGCTTTCTGAACATTTACATATCAGAGGTAAAATTCAAGATTCAGTGGGGAAAAAAAATCCATTTTAATGAATACCGATGAAGATAAATTTTATGTATTTTAAACAAAAATTACTGATGATTCGAAATAGACAAACAAACGTAAAAAGAAAACGATGTCACGGAAATTGAAGACTTGAACGAAAGAAGAACCACTCTAATTTTATTGTATACATAAAATTAAAAAAAATAAAGATTCTTCTCAACTTTCTTTTAGAAAAGTCGGATTTTCAATCAATAAGAGGCAATCAATTAATTTTAAATCTCTCATTTCAGACTTATAGATCACACACACACAACTGGAACATTTAAAAAAACTGTATATTAAATGTGAAAATCTTTGAAAATTAAAATTAAATGATTAAGCAATAAAAGTGAATAATAAGGATATGTTGTAAATTTAAAATTTTTAAAGTTTGATAAAAAAGATCACAATTGTATTGTATTATCGTGATAAAAAATGCGTAAAAAGACAAAAAATCATTCCTGTAATATGAATTTATTTTGAAAGAAAGAAATACAGCCTTCACAACAAAATTTCTACACTTTTTTCAATTCCTACAATTAGTTTTCACTCTCTCCCTACATATTCATAGTTGTTCAAAATTTCAATCGTTAATAAAATTCTTTCCATTCATCTATTCAAGTTCAAATACATTTTTTTAAAATTGTAGTGGATGACACTTGATGGTAATACAGTTTTTCAAATACTAATTCATTAATTAAATTTAATAAAGGTATAAATATATATAGTAACAAACAAAAGAAATAGTTCAACACAATATATAGAAAGGAAAATGTAAAATTGAAAGGAAAAAATCGCTTTCTATTTCGTCACTTAAAGTATTCGACTGGTTGCGACAACTTTTTTTTAAAAAAAATGAAGATATGGGAATTTTTTGTTGTTGTTATTTTTAGATTTGTTTAGTAAATTTTAAGAAAAAAATGCTAAAATTAAGAAGAGAAAAAGGAATTAGAACAAAAATGGGAAATAATAGGTAAAAATTTACAAAAAATAGCATAAACGTGGCCCATTTTGTACCAAAGGTTTATGAACGAATTTTCAATTTTTTCATTCTAATGTGTTGCTATGTTATTCATTTCTGAAATGACTTTCAGGATAAGGGTATTTTTTTTTTACAAAAACTAGAGCACTTTATCTCAGTTATTATATGAAATTGCTTTAAAAAAACAGTGATTATATTAATATAAGAGACAGTAAATTTTGTAATAAAACAGTGATTGATAAATCTGAAGGTTAAAACAATTCTACTATTATACAAAAATTTCAGTTAATTATTTTCAAAACTTTTTTACCACAATCGCTGGTCCCGTTTGAGTATTTTCAAAAAAAATATTTCGAGTAAAACGCGTTTTAAAGTATGACATCTTGCTTAAAGAGTAATGGCATCTGCTTTTTCTAAAACACTTGTAGTTTTTGTTCTAGTGGATGGAAAATGATAAATTTGGTATTTTAATAAAGCTAATAGATGGCGTATAAAATAAAATCATGAAAAATATTGGGAATTTTTGGCAGAATTCACAATTTTAGGGTAGTCGGATACCTTAATATTGGGATATATACATAGAGTGTCGCATGTATATACATAAATACATAATATATTAATTGTAACTATTTAATAAAAAGTAACAAAAATGAAATTTTTCTTTGCTGAACTTAGGAATTGACTTAAAATTTTTTTTTTAGTATTACTTGCTTCTTCATAAATCAATTTAAATTTAATTCAGTTTAATAATTTGTGTTTAGAGTATTATTTCAACAAAAAGAAAAATGCGAAGAAAAGAAACTAAAATCAGAAATAATAATCAGGGAGTTCATGACGTAGAACTCTACGTCCTATTTCTTGCCGTATGACTCTTCTTCTAATCGCGTTTCTTCGAAGAAGTCTCCATAATCTGCATGATTGAAGTCTTCTTAAGAGTTTCTTTATCGTAAGAACTTCAATTACAATCTACAGAGAAGGAAAAAAAATAAATCAAATAAACTATCCACTAGAAATAAAGATTTACTATCCATAATTCCCGACTATCCTGAAACAACTTTGGTTTCTTTTACAATTGCTGCCCTCAAATGAGATACAAATGGTATTGCACAGAGTTGGGCAACTTGTCTTGGCTCTCGGGCCATTTTGCAGGAGCGGAGAGTACTGGAGGGAAGTACCTTTTTAAAATGATTTCATTCATTATAAAATAATAAATGTTAAATAAAATAGTGGCAGTTTTATTCAATTTATTTATTGCACTAATTTCATATTTTCTATTGGTACAAGCACATTTAGTTTTAGAATCAATTTAATGAGACAAATGTATATCATACTTTTCTACAATTTTTTTTTAAATCAGGAGTGAGATTGCTTGTTTAGATTCTCACACCATCCTGCAAGTTTATGTCAGCGAACTTGCATCTATATTTTCTCTTGTTGATCTTCATGCAAGAAAAACTTTGCTCACAAATATAAAGTCCACTCTCCACTAAAATATAAAGAACTGTTTCCCTGCAAATTTCTTCATAAATGGAAATTTTTCAGTTGATAATGATATGTAAAAGTCAATGTCATAGTACTGAACATGTTCTTCGCTCTGTGATCTGATTTCAAATCAATAAGTTTATGCTGTAGTTCCTCAGGTGCTGTATCAATATATGTAGCAGTTGAATAACAGAGCAAATTGAATTTTGGCTCAATTTTCTTAAAATCTTCTTGTAACCTCGTTCTCCGGACTCTTCAGATGATCTCTTAGTAGAGACACTTAAATGTACTTTGTTTTCTTAATAGGGAAGAATAAAGGACGAATCTTTGATATCGGACGGGAAAGAAATCTTGATTTATAGCGGATTTTCTGACAGTCTTGGCGAGCCGCTAGTTGCCCATCCCTGGTAACCATATTATATCTAGTAGTTTTTAAAATTTTAAATATTCCCTATATTCTTTTCATCAATAAATATTAAATCTGAATTAACATTAGCTAAAATTGTGATTGATGTGATTCCAATTACAACTAATATTTAAGATATTCTCCATGAAGTAGGCTTGGTGGTACACCCAAGACCCCTTTTTTACATGATTTTTTTACGTGATTTTGAAATATTTAGGTCCAAGAAAAAGCCATGCCGTCTTTTATGCCATATTTCCTTTTTAGTTATATTTATATATTACTCCGTTTATTTACCCTACAGTTCAGGATTTTTTATTGTTGCATGAAAGAAAGAGGAAGAAATTAATCAATTAACTACTAGTTTAATTTTTGATGAACTTAAATTTAATGCGAGTCTAGAAAGTTATTCTTAAACATCCATCTAAACTTTGGACACAGCTTTTAAATCCAATATTTGAAGATTTGCTTAGCTGGACAATAAGAACTACAGAAAAAACTATTCAAAATAATAATAAATTAATAACATATTTTTTAATAAAAATTTTATTCTACAGAAAGTTTTGAGGTTTATTATCGCACGAAAATATTTATAACATTCAAACCTAAACGAATTAATGATCTTCTAGTGGATGGTTATTTTGATGCATAATCATCTTAAAAAATGCACTTATTACCAACAAATTAGTGACAAATATTAATTAATATTATTTCTAGTATTTTTACTCTAAAAATTTTATCCGTTCTTGCGAAATTACGTATGTGTTTTTTAGATATTAATTGAGACACATATGAATTTAATATTAACGTATATGAGAATAGGAATATACACTGGTGTCCAAAAGTTAAGCATAAATCGTAAAATGCGAAAAACATGGAGTAAATATTCGTAAAATTATTCAAAATTTCTTGCGGATATTAATTGGGTGAAGAAGAAACATTGGATATATGCAAAACTTTCCAGTCGACTACCTCCTGCGCGAAACACCAGCGCATGTCGGAACGCGGAGAAACCGATTCACGCAACATAGGCAGTTCAGACAAGTTTCGTGCAACTGCTGTGCAAAGGAACGTTGTTAACCATCAAACAAGGTGAATGATGGCACAAAGATGCCAATTGGGCTTGTTTACGAAAGGAAGAATCGTTGGAATGCTGGAATCCTCACGATCACAAACCGAAGTGTCTCGAATTCTGAATGTGGACCAGTCTGTGATCTCAAGACCGTGGCAGAGGTTTCAAAGAACGAAAGATGTTACCCGACAACCAGTATCAGGTCGACCAAGAGTCACAACCCCTGGCCAAGACCGATATCTGGTAATAAGTGCGCGACGTCAGAGGGCCAGTAATGCCAGAGCACTGGGTTTGGCAGTCATAGTCGCCACAGGAATACGAATTTCGAGATAAACTGCTTACAGGAGACTCAATCATGCTGGCTTGTATGCCAGAAGACCAGCAGTTTGCATTCCCCTCATGTCTGCTGATAAACGTGCTCGTTTGAACTGGAGTTTGAAATATCAACATTGGAGTGTGGGAGAGTGGGCCAATGTGATGTTCAGTGACGAGTCCCGGTTTAGTCTGAGTAGTGATTCTCGGTGGGTAACGATATGGAGAGAACGTGGAACACGTTTTGAACCAAGAAACATAACGGAAAGACATCATTTTCCATCAAAGGGAGTAATGGTATATGGGCAGGCATCTTGATGGACGGCCGCACAGACCTCCATTTCTTTGACATGGGGTCTGTGACTGCTCAAAGATACAGAGACGATGTTCTTGAGCCTTATGTTCGCTTGTTTCGAGGTGCTGTCAGTCCTGACTTCATATTCATGGATGATAATGCGCCATGTCACCGAGCGGTGCTGATTGATGACTGCCTTGAAACGGAAAACACCCAGCGCATGTCGTGGCCTGCGAACTCCCCTGATTTAAATCCTATCGAGCATATATGGGATATGTTTGGGAGACAGATTGCAGCCTTTTCGCATCCACCAAGCTCCATTACAGAACTGAAGAGAGCTCTCCAAGAAGATTGGAACCGTTTGAGCCCACAACTCAATCACCATCTCATATCAAGTATGGTAAATCGCTGTGCAGCGTTCCTGGCTGTCAGAGGTGACCACACGCCTTATTAAACTGCAGCATCAGTATTTTATTTAATGTTTTCTTTTTTTTCTTCTTTAAAGTGTGAATCCTTGCTGTGCTCAGTTTTCTTTCAAACTGCTATTTTGGATAATAAAATTAATTATTATCATTCTTTTGATTTGCTTCCTCATTTTATATCCATTTTACACTCACATATCACGTTTCCCACCATTCTGATTTACAGTTTCTTCTTTATTCACATAATTATCAATTATGCTTAACTTTTGGACATCAGTGTATAACACATAATGAATTTAATATTAATGAAAATGTTAAATACATAAATGTAGATACAGCGCGTAAATAAAAATTTATTTTTATTTTTATAACAATTCCATTTTTTTTATGAATTTTGGAATTGTGTGAGTAACGTTTTTTATTTTATCTTGCACAATTTTGGGATAGCACGTTTTTTATTTTTTTACAATACAATTCTTATGTGTTTTGTTTCGCGTCTTACACCATTTTTTCGAGGAATATATCTACCGTATTAAAAAAAGAGTGCTACATTTTCTTATTGCAATAGTATTTTGTATTTACTGTTAAAAATTTTTACATAACAATTAATTCATTTTTTGTAACATTGTATTACAATTTCATCAGAGTGCTACATTTTCTTATTGCAATAGTATTTTGTATTTACTGTTAAAAAATTTTACATAACAATTAATTAATTTTTTGTAACATTGTATTACAATTTCATCAGAAATTTAACATTTTTCATTTTATATATTGTACTAGGCTATGTAGGGGCATGTTTGTGTTGTAGGGATTAGTGATCGGCGATATTCATTTCCAGCTTCGAACTCAAATCCCGATTCCGCTCAAGATTTATCGTAAGAAGTAAAAAAAAAGATTGGCTCAAAATAAATGGAATCAGAGGTTACATGAAAGAATAAGGAATTATACTGACTTAGAGAGATTTCCTCCTAACCTTGCGTACATCTAAAATTTAAGAACTCCATCGCGAAGAATTCTCGTGTTACTTAAAACACACAATATAGTTTTTTTTTCTTCTTTAATAAATGAGAATTAATAAATGGTTAAATCTTTTTTATACCCTTAAAATCGCATATATTTATTAAAAACTTTTTTCCCCTAATAAGTCTTCAATGTAAAAGAAGTTTATTTTGTCAAATAGTTCCTGTCGGTAAAGTGGAGAATATGAGTTTTAAATACTTTTGCTAAAAAACATAACTTTAAATTTGTTACTTTTTAACTAATTTACAATTATCTTCTCTGATTCTCAAATGCAAAAAAAAAAAAAAAAAAAAAAAAAAAAAAAAAAAGAATGTGTTTATACTAGCTAATATTATGGAACCTATTTTTGAAATTCCTAGTGGCTGAGTGGTAGTGTATCGCGCTTCCCCGCCACATGTCCGGTGTTCAAATCCCGGGCTGGGCAAGGTCGACTCAGCCTTTCATCCCTTCAATGGGTCGATAAATGAGTACCAATCTTGCATGGGAACTGAGCACTGGGGGTTTCGCGACAGACAGACCACTTGGCTGAAACATCTGCTCATGCATCCCAGTGCCTAAGGTCACGTAAGCCGAAATAGGCACAGTAGGCCTTGGCCCTCATGGGCTGTTACGCCACTGAGTTCAGTTTATTTTTTGAAATAATTGGGGAGTAATTTTTAAGACATAAAACTTCTTGTATGTAGACAAGGTTATTTATAATTCCCTCGTAGGTTTCGAAGCGCTATATTAAAAAACCTAAGATGAATATAACAAAAAAGAACACTTGAAAGAATACAAAAGCAATTCAAGTCTTATTTGCATATTTTGCAGGTGTTTTGCCGCCCAGCCAGTATGGTGGTTACGACAATTGGCTTGTAATCGAGTGGGCTTGGGTTCGAATCCCGAATAAGGCATGGATGTATCTTCGGGAAGGAAGTCGGACTTTCGCCTAAAATGGATTCCCGTCTTGAATGGAAAACAGCGCACCCCTTCTGTTCTGTTATGGGATCATAGTTTGTAATAAAGTCTATATTCTTCTGTGATTATATTGTATGTTTCTGTTCATCTATCTCTCATCTTCGAATGTATCCCTGGAGGAAACGCACGACAACAGGTGTTTTATGTGTGAAGGTTATAACGGCATACGTCAATGAGATAGTCCAGTTCCTGCCACATTCTATTCAACATGGAATTTTTATTTGATAACTTTGTATTTTACGTAAAACCAAGTTTTCGTACCCCCTTTTCCACATGATGTAGCAGAACCGAATTAAATAATATCATTTCAAGTAAGAATATATCTATCAGGTATGTAAATAAAGATGAAATATCTTTGCATTTTTTTCTGCATTTGTCTTAGTTTTTCATTTAAGTGCTTCGAAACGCCGGAGGGAATTATGAATAACCCTGCATTTGTGTGTGCGTTTGCATAATAGTTTAATTCATTTTGTGCCTACAAAAAAAAATGCAAGAAAATTGATGAATTAAATTCGTTATATCCTGGTAAAAATTAATATAAAATTCTATAAACAGATAATTATATGACAAGCAAAGTATCAAAGTATTAATTAGTAACAAAAGAAACTTAATTAACTGAGTCATTTTATGCAAATTTTACAGATTACCTCACTAATGCTTCATTTAAGTTAATTTTGCATTACTTTAAATTAAGCTTTTATCAGACTAATTTTTGTCTAAATTTAGTTAAATTATAAAATATTTGGAAACAAATGTCATTTTTTTACATTTATTACAAAAATTATGGAAAAAATGCAACAACGTTATACTTACAAAGAGAATTATAAACATCCAAAGGGCGAAATTCATGACGTTCTCAGCCTCTAACAAAAATTTTAATTTCGTCTTACATTCTTCGTCCTAAAAATTAATCAAATAAAAACATCAGAAAATGTTTCGCGGTTAACATACAAAAATACAAAAATTTACCAGCTGCACTTTGCACCATACACTGGCAGAAAATAAAATCCAACATCAAGAAGGTGTTGAGATAGATAAACGATTCTGGGGGAAGACATGTTTGCACATGTGAAAAAAAAGTTCAAATTTAATTGTAAAAAAATAAAAGGGTACTAGTAACGCCGATATAAGCATACAAATCGCGTTTTCCTTAAATACGCTGTGTAAACTTTTGTGAACGTTACTTATCTTTTGAATTAGCTGTTGTGAGCTAAGTGTGAGTCAAGCATGCGATCAGGAGACAAAGAAGGCAGTATCGACCGCATACTAAATTTCAACGAGGCTATTTAATAGAGCTATGAGAATATGGATTTTCTTTTCACGATATTGCAAAAATACTTAGCAGGGATGTATCCTCTCTGCCTGATTGTTGACAGAAAAGTCAGGAAAGGTTTTGCCTCAAAGAGATCGGGATTAAGCTGCACACATTATCACTACCGAGAGGGAAAAAACCACAGTATTTGCGTCATTGCTATGGTATATATCGTACTTAATCTGGAGCAGAAATTCGAGCTCCTGTCGTCACCAGAGGGACTTAGCAAACCATAATAAATTAATTGCAAGAGGGATAACTCTTAGTCACATGCCTTGCAGTTTTCTTGCTATCACGCCAATAACGCCAAATTACAATCACCTGTTACTTCAATATAGCTAGCTAGAGCTTATTGAGAGCGAGAGAATAATAGTTGGGTTCTCAGATGACAGCCAATTCTGTCTTAGTACCAGTAATGGCCATATATTGGCTACAAGAAGGTCAGGTGGTCGCTTAAAACCAAACTGTCTGAAGCGAGGACACATTTTCCTATACTTAAAATTATGGCTTAGTATAAGTAATTTCCTATAACAGCTGGAGTATTTTCATCGCTATCTCAAGTACTTTGACAAAAATCTGTTCGTCAGACTGCTTTGAACCATTTACCCCTTTTCATAATTATTTCCGGAGGAATTTTTTTAGCTGCATAATTCTCTTCTTCGATTTGCTGTGGTTACCCTACGTGCTGTACATAGTGTTGACGAGTTGCATTGACCTGCCTGATCACCAAATCTTTTTCCAATCGATGATATTTGGGACATTATTGGGTAACAAATCCAGAGTCATCCCAAACCACCATGGATCGTTTCTGATTTGACTGAGAGAGTGAAACAGATTTGGAACTCTCTCCCACAAACTTACATACGATACCTGTGTTACTCAGTGTATACACTTGCATACTTGCATGAAAAATCAGGGCGAGTACAATGATTATTAATGAACCCCTATTTCTCATTTGAAATGGTTTTCTCACACTTACTTTAATATTTCGTCTTGAAACTTTAGTCAAATGAAAACGTTGGACCAGATAAATTATTTGCCTATATTTTATTCTTCTAAAATAATTTCTTCTTATTGTTGAGATTTCATTTTCCACTAATGTATTTTAACATGTTTTACCTATATATAATTCAGTATTAAGTTATCTAAACTTATAATATAATGTTTTATTTGTGAAAAAATAAATTATTAATTTTCTCTTCAAAAGTTTTTTAACTTACCTGAATTGACGAAACGAAATTGGGAGAAACTCTTAACTTAAATGATGAAAAATTTTTTTAATTATTTTTGATTCGGTCACAATTTTTGAGAAATTGTTGTCAGATAATTTTTTTTTGGTAAACCCTTTTTAAAATAAAATATAATCCATTAGAAAAAAAATTTGTGCGACTTTTTGAGATAGAAATTTTTAGGGAAACCTATTGTGGCGATTTTTCAAGGAAGAAGTAGCGCAGATATACATGTTTTTATTTCTGCAGTCCATGTATGCAACACCTGGGAGATATAAAGCATAAGCTCGAATCGAAGAGTAGCGTCTGCTTCACCACTGAATGAGATCTCTACCAGGTTGTTCTAGATCCCGATTTCTGCTAGAATGTGTTCTCTTTTTCTCCCTCGACCAGATTGTTTTAGATTGATTTTGACATTCTTGCATGTTATGATTTGATATTTCTCGTAAATATGGCTGATAATTCTTTCGTTTACTAAATCTTATTTCTTCCTGAGAAGCAACACTTAGATCAGCTACACGCTATAACAAATAATAACGTGTAGTTTATATATATATATATATATATACGGAATGTTTAAATCAATGTGGAAAAGTTTTATTAACTTCGAACTATAAAGTAACACTAGGGCTATTGGCAATGGACCTCGTAATTTTGAACCTCGACAGATTTAGCAAGCAATGGCTTCTCTACTCGGAAAATCTTCAGTGGCACTAGGGTTCGAACCCACGACACTTCAGCCATGAATTCATGACCAAAACCACTAGTTTACCGTGGCTACATCACTTTGGTGGAAGTCAGAACTTGGAAAAACCTGATGGAGATCTCATTCTCTGTTCCGAAGTACTCTTCTGTTCGAACTTTTGTTCTTTATGTCTCCAAAAGGCAGCACAAGGCTTACAGAAAAAAAATGTGTGGCTTTTTCTCTAATATTAATAGGAAACCGACAATGATAACTAATTCATAAATAAAATTTTTGGACTGAAAAACTATACTATGTCATAGAAGGATCTGAGTACCTTTTAGGCAAAACTACACACAATTGATAGTAAAGATATAGTATCATACAAACCTATTTGTTTTAGGGGTAACTTAAGTGGTTAAAAATATTATACCACTTTTTATAATATACACTTATTTTGAAAAAACGGACAAAAAAATAATCGAATTTTTTTTATTAAAAAATCATATTTTAGAATCTTGTTTTGACCAAGAACAAATGCAAAATCAATCAAAATGTTTATTTTAGTTTTGGATTTTGATCCCCATTATGAATAAGAGCCGAATATAAATCGACTCTTTCTTGTTTTTCTTTTCGAATAACAGCTTCAAAAATATTTTTTAACTGTAAAAATATTTATTTATACTTTTTCAACAGAAATACTAATAACAACAGTATTTATTTAATAAAAATTATATAAAATTTTCTTTTGTCTGATATATTTGGAAACAGGAGGTAACAAATAGCTCCACATTGCAATTATTACACATATACAACGACTCTCTTTTATTTTCATTTTTCCTCTGCTATCATTTTTAGCACAACAAGCAGCGCAGTATTCTGAGAAAACTTCCTTTTTGATGCTGGTCGAACAAAACTGGGGAAATAACGTTCGGTTAGTCATGGAATTCCAAAACTTTGTTTTGGTCTACCCCATTTTTTTATGTTTGTATCTCTATAACTTTGTATAAGTCTTTCTACTGATTTGTTCCTGAAATCTAATTTTTTTTTATTATTCAATTTTCTTTATATTAAACACATGTGCCCTAAATGCCGATGTCTAATAAATGAAAGAATATTTTTCTTTATATTTATCTAATTTTTCTGTAAACTTAATCTAAATTCAAAAATCATGATGGATGGGACGACGTATCGCAATTAGTCTCACAAGTGCAGGCGGCGAGAGAATTACAGCAGCATAAAATGCAACTGCGCTCGAATTATCTCGCACAGTTTGGATAGTTTAGCGCGATCAAATTAACTCGATCACCCACGGTTGTTGCTTTTTTTGTTGTTGTTGCTGTTTGAAAAAAGGACCTGAGAAAGATTTGCAGATTTTTAACACCCTTTTACAAGCTTCATTTCTATGTAACGTAATCTTTGAACTCAATTTTTACCCACTTTAAAAGGTCAGATTAATTCAAAATTTTGCTCACTTGTCCAGGACCGATGACAATACAATAATTTAATAATTTTGTTCCATTGTACCGATCAGGATCATCAGGATTAATGATTTCCCATTTTCAGATCCCATCCCACATCTCGCGACTAATTTCGAATCCCATTTACAGATTTGGTGGCTAAAAGATTAAGGGTTACAACTTAGTTCGATTAACTATAAAAGGGTGTTTTTTAGTTTTTTTAAACTATAATTTATTTAATTCCATCCTCTTTTAATAGTGGAATTCTGAATAACACTAAATTTCTTTTAGTGTTTGTCATCCACACACACACACACACACACACACACATGCATGTTTAACAAAAAATCAATTTTTCCAAATGCACAAAACCTCATGACTTATTTTTTAAATGTTTGGACCTACTTTGCATAAATATTTCGGCAGTAATAACTTCATCGTAAGCAGTTTCAAATGAAAAAACTTACCATGTGTTTGAGTTCATGTACATGCATTTGTTGTCCATTTCCGTCTCTTTTATTGTAGAAAAATGTTAAAATTGTATAATTACTTAATCATGGTTAGCAGCTCTTTCGAATGTGTGAGATACTGTACTTAAAGTTATGGAAGTAGTTTATCAGAAAAACTTTGTTTATGTATAACTTACTGGAGAAAGTAGTCTTATCGAAACTGCCTTAAAAATTAAAACTACCTGAATATATGAACTAAAGGATAATATATTATCCTTTAAATAACTATTTTCTTCTCTTCAACTTTTTAAAGATGAATCGTGGAACCGAAGTATAACCAGACAGGTTTCACAATTACCTATATTATTAAAATAATAACAGATTAAGAAGTAGGATTTAAAGTTGTCCTGTGATTTGTTGAATAAAAACTTCTACAGTTAATAATTTTTTAATTCTATTTGTATATTATATCGAGTCTGAAAAGTGAATATATTACCTTATTAAAAATAAAAAGTCATTTCAAAAGAGTTTTTTTTAAAAAAAGAATTGAATGGTCTTAAGCAACGTTATTATTTGAAACATTATCTTAGACGCATCATTAGATTTTTAAGACACACCAACAAACTATCAAAATCCTCAAGTGAAGTTGCATGGAATTTAAAATACTAATTGAAACACACACGATTTCAGTTTAAGTTTTTTGACAAGGGATCAAAATATTTTGAGGCCAACGTTAATCACAGTTTATTAATATATTTTAATTACCTTTCTCTCAAATAGTTAAATTTAAATCTCTATCTTTCTTTTCGAGTTGTTAATTTATCAAAAGTGTTAATGACGATATAATCTAATTTATCCTCATTCAAGATATGCAATGTACATTCCTGAGAAAATGTATATCACATGATATGATTCATTTATTCGATTCACGCTCTACAGGGTGATTCGCTGCAAGACGGACAAACTTGCAGGGCGTGTAGGGGCTACAAGACTACTCGGAATCACATTGGAATGCAGGGTCGTAAGTATCGTAATTTCAAGCTTTGCTGCAAAGAAGCAGAGGAAAAAGAATAGAAACAGCAACGCTTTAATAGGACAGAAAACATTTTGTTGAAAGATTGTGTTTCAACAGGTGTTCGAAAACACGACCAGAAGTTGTCTGGTAGGCCTGACAAGGGTGATGCAGGGAATTCTTTACGTTCTAGAAGAATCCTGCATGTCACGTCTCCTCCCAGCAGCTACAAGTATTCAAGCGATGAGGTACTCAAACGAAGGAAAAGGCGTCTCGTCCGTCAAACTCTTCATGTGACCCCAAGATAGGTTTGGTGATCTGGCAAGGCAAGGAACCGGGCCACCACGCCCAAAACACCTCTGTTCAAAGGTTATTTTGAGGTGGCTGTGGACGTGAATTCAGTAACGTGGAGGATCCCCGTCATCGCTGTCGATTTATTGCAGCTCTTGTTAAAGAACCATGTTCACCTAACATTCTATTCGCACTTGTGAAGGTCGTGTGATGTGGAACTTGCCTGTCCCTGTAACTTATCTGGTACAACCACGAGCGGCGTGTCCGTTACAATCTGCCTCTCCATACACAAGGTGTTGAACATTTGATAGAGTTCCTGATCTCTGTTGAGATCTTAACCTCCTTTCTTTGCATTTGGGTGGTTAGCCTTCGTTTTATATTTTGCCCTTTTTGTGTTAATGTGTATTTAAAACTTAATGATTGCCATGGAAGAATAAATGGAATTGTCATTTTCGTGGGACGAAAGTACCGGCGAGCCGGACTTTCGACTATGGATTTTACAAGTGAAACGCCTGACCAATCGGGAGGCGAGTACTCGGTGTGTATCTGAAGTGGCTGGAAAGTTGGGGGCGAGTTATCGGAGAGTAGGTGAAGTGTCGGGAAGTTTGAAAACGGCGGGAAAGAAAATAAAACTTCCGAGGGTAGGAAAGTGAGGTTTCCTTTTGGACGGGCCGGTCGACTCCCATTGGGAGTTTGAGCAGGCTCGGGGGCGTGATGAGGGTTGGGAGGGTTTTGCTGGGAGGTTGGATGTGAGATATTTGTCGTTGGTGAAGTAGAAAAGGTAAACCCAACTACTCGTAATTTTCTGTAAGGTGACGATAGAAGACATCTATCCTGTCTTTGCCTTTGGCTGCTCTTAGCTATCTCCCCAGCTCCAAAAGAAATGGGTAGTCAGCGAAGAGCTTCTTATATAATTTCTAAGACAGCGTCAGACACGCCGAAGGGCTTTTCGTTGGAGTTGTTGTTTTCATTTTCGATTGACTGAGGGGTGTCAGCATCTCGACCAGTTCCTTGTCAGAATACGATTTCATCCTGCGACCTCAGGAAACGGATTGTAAATGACGACTTCCAGCAGGATTGGTGTTCACAAAACCTTCTGTTCTGCGCCTACTACCACAAGACTGACGGGAAAAATCTTCCAAAATGTAAGGAATTTTATGCAATCCCACTGTTTAACCTATCAGACGACTTCTGGTCGTAATTTCGAACATTTGTTGTAGCACAACCTTTCAATAAAATGTTATCTGTTCCATTAATGCGTTGCTGTTTCTTTTCTTTTTCTCTCTGCTTCTATGCAGCAAAGCTTGAAACTACGGTACTTCCGACCCTGCATTCCTTTGTGATTCCGAATCGTCTTTGTGCCCCCTAAACATCTTACAAGTTTATCGGTCTGGTAACGAATAACCCTGTATAGCTATTTCACTTTTTATTTATTGTTACCTGCCGTGTAGAGGAGCTGGTTCACGTTAAATTTGTCGAGGCTCAAAGTCCTCCCGTTGGCGTGGTGTGATAGTTTAGAGAGGTTGTGCCAGCTCAAGTGTATTTCTGGTCACTGGACCTAAATTCAAAATTTCGAGGTCCAATGCAATAGGCCTCGAGTTTTTTTTAGCTCGAAGCAAATAAACACTCATTAATCACACACTCTAAAGTTGTTCACCATTTTGCTCTTTGCAAAATGTCAATTTTTGCTACTTCAGCCTTGTTGTATTATGATTCCCTTGCTCCAAAATTATTTATTTTTGCTAGTGAGTACATTTTAAAATAATATAAATTGATTTCTCATATCATAAAATACTTACTTCTGTCAAAGGATGGGTCTTCGGAAGACCGAGATTGCACTCTTTGTATACTCTCACTTGAAAGTCCTGAAAAAGAATTCATAGCTTAAAAATTGCTTGATAGTTAAAAAAATACTGAGCTGTCTTAAAATTCAAGCAGTTTTTAAACTTTTAATGATTTACCTATTTATTGCCTTAAAATGCTACATTTTTTTAAAAGTTAAGACTTTAAACAGTGTTTCAATAATAGAGGTAATAAAAAAAATATACGTATTGTTGAATACAACAATGCAGCAAAAACAATAACAAAGTTCATAAAAATGAACACAAACACTCGCTCTCAAACTAGAGAACTATAACATACAAAGGTTAATAGGCGCAGAATGGCTGTGAAATTCGGACCCAAGCTGCTTTCAGCAGAACAAGAAGAAAGCATCAGCATTAAATGTTACTATTATTTGACTTATAGTGTTGGTTGTCTGGTACACTAACTTCTCCTTTATTACTACTTTCCTACATTAATTAGACGCAGTTTACTTCTGTATCGTGAAAAGGGAGGGGGGAGGAGTTAGTGACTAAACTTATGTAATATCGGCCATTGCTCTACACTGTACATCGAGGAATGTAGAATTCCACATCAGTTTCTGCAAGCGTCTAGCTTCATCTAATATTTCACCTTCAAAGCTTGTTCAATCTGTTAAATCCCGTCGTCTGGTCATAATCCCCAACAAAAAATTTTTTATATGAATCACTTCAGTAAATATGAAAGATTTGATAATGTATTGCTCATTTATACATTTGAGATGATACAATCATTTTAATATTTCCTGTTACTTTTGGCTCTTCAGAAAAGCCCTCGTGTAGCTCAACAGTGGCACGTTAATATTCACTCACTCACTTGGCTCTTCAGAGTCTACATATTTACACTTCGACTTTTCTGTTAAGTCACCTCGGTGGCTTACAGGTAGCGAGCCTGCATCGTAAGCCTAAGGTTGTGGGTTCGATCCCGGCTGAGGTCAACAGAATTTTTGGATGTGAAAATCGTAGGTACAGATGTAATATGATTATATGACATGTGTACCCTTTAGAGATTTCTTTTGAGCACCAATTTGGCTCTGGTACTCTAGGAAAAAATAAATCACACACGGGAATATTTAGCATCTAACGCGCGCGAGAGCTTGAATTAAAAAAAATTCAAGTATCAAAATTTGTTAGTGAGTTCCTCGCCAGTAGATGGTATCACTATGAAATGGCTCTCCCATTTGGGGACCTGCCGTTTCTACAAATGGATTAGCTGCGAATATGCAGACCATTAGGAAAAAAATTCTTTTAAATAAGGAATTAAATTTTTAATATATTAAATTATGTTGATTAAAATCCCTTACCTGTTCTCGCTGTTGATTTTTTGCAACAAGCACCATAAGTACTACAATGACTGCCCCTGCCATTATGCAATGCTAAAACAAGAAAAAAACAGGTCTTAAAAATTTAAGCACAAAAAAAGTCCAAAATAATGATTTTATGACATAGTTTATCAGAAGTAGCATAATATTGTATAGATAGTTCTGGATGTTGAAGACATTATTTCGTGAATTTTCTAACTCTTAAACATAGAGCGCATTTTAGCATAATTTATTTCAATTTTTGACTTATTTTACGTAAAGGCATCCGTTTTTGAGATTCAGTGATCTTTCTAAGAAAAAACTCTGATTCGAAAAATTATAATTGAAAGAAAGAAAACAGTTTAGGTAATCACACAGAAATACAATGGAATTAAATAAAATTTTCTTAGAAGTTTGAAAATGTGTTAAAAAGAATGTAAAACTATTTTTTAATTATTTTAATTCATGACTAAAGGAAAAGGAGGGTGGCTACTTATTATTATTAAAGAGTTGTAAGTTATTTTTAGCCTCTTAAATTTTCTTCATCAAAGATTTGAAAATTATTTCTTTTAAAAATAAATCATTATTAATATAATTGTCTTAGAATCAATGTCCAAAAATGAATTTTTTTTAAACTATATTTAAGGGAAAATATCGGTCGGTTTTATTATCATGAAAATAGAAACATAAGCGAATAATGTTTGGGCTACAAATCTTTAATAATGAAAATTATCCTTTATATTATCTATCTCCTGCCTTTGTCAATACTTTCATAAGGAAAGTTGTTACGGATACTATTCGGGTTTTAAGTATGTGAGGTTAATGGCAAAGCGTAAATTGTTAAGCGTGAAATCCAAGTATTAGTGGTGACCTAGTGGTCAAGGTAACGGACTCGTGGCTGGCTTGTCATGAGTTCGAGCCCAACACCATTGAAGACCCACCATGTAGGGAAGCGATGCGCATTTAATCCGTCGAGAGCTCCAACGTCCTCCCGTTGGTGTGGTGTGGTAGTTGAGAGAGGAGGTGCCAGCTCAGGTGTCATCCTCGTCACTTGATCATGATTCAAAATTACGAGGTTCATCGCCAAAAGCCCTCGCGTAGCTGAACAGTGCGACGTTAATATTCACTCACTCGCTTCAACTATTAGTAAATGTGAACAGCGACTGGGTGTTCGCGCGTCTTGAGATTAGTAGTCGATGTATAATCCGCCAGGAAATAGTGAAATAAACAACCTTGGAGCTGACCGAGCTATAGAGCTTCGAGAAGTATCATAACAAGGATCTTCAATCCATAGATAAGGGAATTTCAATAATCTGGTACACTCGATTAGGATTTCATGCAGCTCCCAGAGTTAAGTTATAACGTTGTATATTTGATTTAGTGCTAAAGATGGAATAAAATGATAGCTGTTTTTAGAATTTTGTGTCAGCCTCTTTTTAGAATCCACTCACACCCGTGACCTACGGACCACGTCAAAGTTTTAGTAAAATTCCTTTTATCGCAGAGAGAGAAAGCAAAGAGCTAACCTTTCAATGGCCAATGTAAAAAATGAGCTTTGAAATGAATAATACAATTTATAACCGCGATATGTTTTTAAATGATCTTAATACAGCAAAATTGGGAATTAAAATAGGGTTTAGAAAAAAAGAAATTTTAAATGTGCCTGAAAATATTAATCACTTATCACTTAAAAATAAGCACAATCTCTCTAATTCGCTAGCAAATTGAATTCTTAAAAATTATTTGAATCCAGACTCTGATAGACTAGGAACAGTTGTTCCTCCATGGGATTTGTTCTAAGACTTATATTAATTGTTGATATAAATGATTTAGTACGTTATATTAAATAAAGTAATTAAATAATTAAGCATATTATTGATTAGACAACACAGTTAATTATTGTAATCAAACATTTAATATATATATATTATATATATATATTACTAAACCAAAATACATAATTAATGTAGTTAATTAATTTAAACATGTATTGATACATTTAACGTAATTAAATACATTTATACTGCAGATATATTTAAATGCATTCATTAACATACATAATATGATTGCAAAACTAATTAATTTATTGATGTAGATTTCAATTGATGGATTAATTAAAATGTTATTGACTATACATCTGAATAAACTGATTTAATAGAGAGTAACACTAGCCTATTCCATAACCTGAAATATGTTTTTAACAATGATCAATCAACGATAAAACATAACAAATGCAAAGAAATAAAGCTAAAAGCAGCATGGTAAGAAGTTTACACAAACTTAAGATTAGAAAGAAAAAAATTATGATTACGATATTAAAAAAGACACTTTACAGAATTAATACACATAAACAAAAATTTCACTTCAAAATTAAATATTAGATAATTACCAAATTTAAGCATCGTACATTTTCTGGTTTGGCAAAGAAAAGTCTGCCAAAACAGACAAATATAATCCAGACACTACATATTAATGTAGTCACACTTGCATCAAAATTCGTTGGTACCAGCGTATCCGAAACGCTGTTCGACATGATGCGAATTCCATAACAAAGGTACAGGAAGGCGAAAAACTGTAATGAACATATAATATAACACAATTAGCTCAGAAGTACATAGTATAACATAATTAGTTTAGTAGTACTCAGTATAACGTAATTAACTTAGTGGTACGTTATACGTGCTATATAGTTAATGGGATATAGTTTTATTTTTTCTATTCAGCTAAGACTGTCAAAGTATAGGAATATATCAATTGTTTTCACGAATTTTTTTGTGCGGGAAGGATATCAGATGTGTGTACACGTTTAATTGTTGGTGGAAAACAAATGCCAAATGATATGCCAAAATCAAACCTTTATCATTTTTATTTTATTATTATTACTTTTTTTTTTTTTTTTGAATTTTCAAAAATGACAGAAAAAATGTTTCTTTAGTTTGAAGCTAACAGATATTTTACAACTTAAAACAAAAAATTTTCTTTCTATTTTTATTTATTTTTTTACGCTTTATTTTCTTGTAGTTTTACTGTGACTAAACAGATCGGGCGACCAACTAAGTCAGGAGTACTCAACCTTATCCCCCACCTGGTCGCAAACATATGGCAACATGAGAATTAATGAGGGAAAACACACACGCACATTGCCAGAACAAGGCAATATTTCACACTTAAAATTTGGAAAATCGATCAAAATATCAAAATTTACTTTTTTGACTTTCAATACTGTATTAATTTCTTTTAAACACACATTTTTTTTCGGTTTTATGCATTTTTTACTGAGTTTTTTGGGTAGTTTGGTTCAAATCCACCCATGATCAAGCCCCCAATTTTACATTCTACTGTCAAACAAACATAGCTGCCAGGCCGTTTGATAATTTTTTTTGAGAAAGTCCCTTATATTTTTATTTCAAATATTAGCGATATTGATAATATTGTAAGAGAATAAAAAATGCATTAAAACATTAATATATAAAAGAACTACATTAGAATTATGAGAATTAGAGTATTTTATGCAAAATAAATAATGCTAAAAAAAGAGATGTTGCATGACTGAATGTTAAAGGAAATTGATGAAATAATATATAAACACATATGTCGAGAATAGAAGAAAGAAACTACAAAATGCTCTTAAGAAATAACGAACTATATTTACCATAATAATAATATTCAGCACTTCCGCCTTTTTTCCTAATTCCTTAGGGCTTTTACATAATTTGAGTAAAAACTCAAGCATCTTTAAGAAAAATAATAAATAATTAGAAAAAAATATACAACTAAAAAAAAGAGAATTTGTGTAATTTCTAGATATTAGAAGATAACTAAACTAAACTAAATAAAGGTTTAAAACTAAAGGGTTATGATGAAAATTTAAAGTACTTTGGCCAGAAATTATTTGGAAGGAAATTTATTTAGAATAGGTTGTGATATATGCAAATTTTATGTGATTGTAAGACAAGAAATAAATAAAAGGAATAATTAAAATTAGTTTCTCAAACGAGTTAAATTTATTTTTCCCGTCAAATTTTACAGTAAAGCCTGTTATGAATGATGAAAAATTAAACTAAAGTTTCATTTTTCTAACAAGCTTAGTAAATTTGAAGTCAGTTTATTAAAATTAGACATGGTCACAGCTCTGTTTATTTCCTTTTAATGTTTCCTATTAACACACACATAGCAACGTAAAAAGTAAGCTTGGAATGGAAAACTAATTAAATGATAAGCTTGCTTTAATTTATTTATTTCGTAATAAAATATTCGGAATAATGAATAGAAATCTAATCATAATGCTTCAAAATCATGATTAATTATGTTATTAAAAGTAGGCAATATAAACAATTTAATATTTGAAATCCCAGAGAAATTTTAAACAGATATTATGTAACATAGTAGCATTTTTTAGAGGAATCGCGCATCTTTTTACTTCGTTTCTTTTGTCTTAAGCACTTAATAAATCGAGAAATTTGACATTTTTTTGGAAAACAAATTTAAATTATTGTTTATTAAAAAAGCAATTTAAAAATATTTAATATAAATATTTTCATCCTTAAAAATTAAAATGTTTAATATTTTCCTTTTTAAACAATTGTGTTTACAGCTTAAGAGGTCAAATTGTTCTAAATGATAGAATAATAAATTCATATCTGCACTATAACCAATTATTACTTAAGAAAGGCCAAAAAATGAATGTAAAAATTTTGAAAAGAAACTTTTCCCGCGTCATAGGTGTTTAGTTAAGAAGAAGTAATTTCTTCAATTTAGGGATGGTTTTTAGCATAAATTATATAATCCAAGGCTTTTTTAAAAGTCGAAAAAATTACGATCTTTATTGCATTAAATCAATTAAAAAAAAACCCATATGTATTAATTTGACATGCATTTTATAAAGAGTTTTGGTTTTTTAATGTAACAAATAGCTGTGAAATTTTCTATTTAATATCAATGCAATTTTAAGTAACAAAATACAAATTTTAAATATTAAAATTGACATAATTTATTCTAAAGTATTTAAGTAACATCACGATATTCTTAAAATTAAAGGAAATTAACACAAATAATTAAGTAAAATAATAATATTCTTCAATATTTAAGTAACGTAATGATAGTTTTTAAATGCTTACGTTATGACAATAGTAAAGAAAAAGAATGCATGAATTTTCAAACGTTTAAATAATTGTTATTTTTAATTACAAAATAAATGTTTTCTCATTTATTTTGTAATTAAAAATAACGCTATGAAATTTTTTTCAATATGTAAATCCCTTAAAAACAATACAAATTTCTTGAACGAAAATCTCAAGTCTTAAAAAACATTTTGATACGTATGAGGACTTTAAAAAATTTAGCAAAAAGAAAACTTAATAGACTTTAAGTAAGAGTTTAATGGTTAAAGCATAAGAATACTAACATTAAAACAAAATATTTTAAGAAACATTTTAATCATTATCAAAGATCCGAAATGACGCCAATATTTGAAATTATTCCAAACGAAAATGTTGCGAAAACGTTGCGAAAATACTTTAATTCTTCATTATACTCTTTATTTTATTAGATAGACTATAAAAGGAGAATAAAATAATTAATCAAAAAAGTTTGCTAAAAAAAAGGTTAAAAAAAACTGCAATTTCGTCGAATCTGTTTACAATTATATAATTATTCTTATTAAACCGAAAATTTTTTAACGGTGGTGAAAAAAACAATAGAATTAAGTTTTTTCTTACTCTCATTTCAGAAGAATAAGCGTCTGCGCGTCTTATTAAAGTGGAAGAAAAAACACACAATTTGATAATTTGCAGCACTTCTGTGCGTGTGTTCACTTCTGAGCGTGTTATGTAAGCGCGAAGGAAAAGACAAGTTGTAGCAATCTGCAGCTTTTTGCAACGCTTGCGCTGTAGTGTTCTTAATGCGTAGGAAGATACTGTTCTGCTTGTGTCTTATGGGATTTTTCATTTGGGGGTTTATTACGTAGATATTGAAAAACTAACACACATTTTGCAACATATAAAAACTCATATATATTTTTCATTTTCTAAACTTTTGCATAGAGTAGAGAGAGAGTTGATAAATTCTTACATTTAATTATCGCTACATTTGAATAATAATAATATAATAATAATAATAATAAATAATAATAATAATGAGAATAAACAAATACCTTGATTTATGAAGTTGACTTGAAAACAGTATTCATCAATTCATAACCGAAAAATTTATGTATGAAAGTATATGCACTTTTATCTACATTAAATGTGGTTCTAAAAGACCTATAAAATATTAAAAATGTAACTACCTTAAGAAAAATAATAAGATATATTAGTTAAAATGTACACATTAAAAATAAAGTTATTCTAATTTCTTGATATCAGAAGATAACTTTTACCTAAAAGCCCCGTGAAGAAAATTAAAAATATCTTAAGAATTCTCAATGTACAGAAATCCTTTGGGAGGGAACTATATTTAGAATAGCTATAATATACATATAAACCTTTATGCGATGTCAAGACATGAAGTAAAATAATAACAGAAAATACATTAAAACTTATTTATATTCATTTTTTCAGTCAAATTTTATACTAATTTTTATTGTTAATGATAAAAAATTAAAATAAACGTTTGTTTTTTACAATAAATTCATTAACTTTGAGATCAAGTCATTACGTAAAACATTTCCTCACCTTTCAATTATGTATGAATGAACATTTTTGATGTTTTATGTTAACATAGCTAGGCTGTTTATTATCAAATAAAAAGATCGCTAAAAATAAGGAAATTCAAATAATCGAAATTTAAATATCGGAAAAGGTAAAAATATCATTTTTTCCCTTCTTTTTCCTGTATCCCATATAATTGGGAAGCTAGCCCCTAAATGTCAAATCTTATAACCAATTAGTTTTTGAGGTATTTAACGTGTTCTGAGCTTAGGTTTTAGGTAAGTTTTCATTTTAAAACATTTATTCTTCCTTAAAAATTTAAAAATTTAAAATATTTTTGAACATTTACAATTGTTTCAGTGAAATAGATAGTAATTGAAAATTTCATTACTAAAATCATTTTTGCTTAATTATGTTCTAAGTTTCTTTGAGTAGCTGAATAATGCGTCATTAATATTTACGCACTCGCTCACGATTGATTTCAAGACCACACACAATTTTTGTTTTTACTCATAGTGTATGTAGCTTAGAAGCTTTTTACTTTGCTTCCATTAATTTTTTTCCTGTTGAGAAAATGCCCCGCCCAAAATCATTCTCAGGTTGTTTTGAGAAACAATATTTGGAAGATATAGAATACCACTGAAAATTTATCTAAGAACTAGCCTGCTCTTGATACTATAATGAGACTTCAGAAGAAATGCTAGGGATATATTGCAGATAAAATTGAATATTCGTATGGTGTGTACCAAACTAATCTATAGAAGACATATTATAATACTACAGGGCAGTATTTTAAAGTCACGTAACAACAACAACAAAAAAAAAACTTGGTAAGATACTTAACAAGGATTTAAAAAGTGCTCGTGTAAAAAAAAAATGTAATGTTAAAAAAGTGGGCTTGTTTCAAAAATAATAAGCAGTCAAATCCTAAGTGCCATCGCAGCAATCCTTACTCTAATAAATAATGAAAAGTATTATAAAATAAAGGTATCTCATAAAATTTAAATTAATATTTTCTTATACATTTTTGTTTAAAAATGTTTACACAATGTTTTTATGAAGCAACAGTTTTTCTTCACAGCATGTATTTTTGTGTTGATAATATTCAAATATAATCTATTTTTGCAGCATATTTTTTCCCCTTTCTGTTTAACTAATATTAGCAATATGAGCAATATAATAAATTATATTATCTGCTTTTTCCCTTATTATTTATCAATTATTCATCCGTAAAAGAGATCAAATGTATTTTTAGAGAAATTTTAGTTATTTATGATAAATTAACTTCTAAAATATCTTTGAAATTGTTTATTTTTCAATTTAACGGTCTGTTCTCAGTTATTTCATAGAATACCTAGTTATTCTATGAAATAAATGAATGATACACTTTAACGGTAACATATAGATTTACTTAATTTAATATATATATATATATATATATATATATATATTATATATATATATATATATATTGTAATTAAAAAGAGTTACACACATTCAGAATATAAATTAAAAATATTTCATTCAAATTTTACTCGTATTACCGTCACAATTTCAATTATATTATTGTAAATGTACAAATGTATACAATAGCATTAAGCTACTAAAATTGCAATAAGTTAAAAGTTTAAGATAACTTTTTGTTTTTGTTAAAAGTTAATGTTTTCTATAAAGTTCAGAATTAAAGAATGCTATCTTTTTTTTTCATATATGCAATCAATTCACTAAAATCCCTTTATCTTTTGTTTTCTTCTTAAGTGTATTTAGATCTTTTTTTCTCTCAATAATTTCTCATTCTGTATAATGTGTTGAGCTGTTTTTACAGGTCTAAATTTATACCTGTTTCCGGAAAGTTATTTTTAAGATGAGAAATAAGGTAAAGATGTTGAGAAATAAGGTAAAATTTTTTGTGTTTTCATTTAAGTTTAGGACAGTCTTATGTCAAAAAACTTTTTTATCGAACTAACTCATTGGAAACCAGGTTCTCTTTCCAATTTATTTAGAGGATATATATATATATATTTAAATTTAAAACAATAATAGTGTTTCTTTCAACGATGGAGTATATTCGAAATCATTTCTCTAACACCATCTTTAATTAAAAACACTATATAAACACAACATAAATATCCTTTTTACTGCTGAATTTAGGGAGTTTTGTGATGTATCTATGAGTTTCTTCTAATCTCAACCATCTACCAGTGAATTTTCAAGGCAATGGTAATAAAATAATTTGAAATTGAATTTTATGAATAAATGTCAAATAAAAACTTTTGTTAAGAACAGTCAGTAGGGTAAACACCTTCGGGAAATCGATTTTGAGTTTTTGATATTTCTAAAATCCCCAAATCAGGACCTTTCCAATGATGTAACATACTTGCCATTTTACTAATTAAAAGTATGTTAAAATGATTTTTAAAAAATATTCAGCTGATGAGCCACGCCCTCTTTGACGGATAAAAATGTAAACATTGACCTTTTAAATCTGGGAAGTTTTTCCAAAGCCACACTCTGTTTTATTTATTCATACGCAATTAACTGTAGATTTACTGCAAGTGTAACTGTTAGGGTTGTTTACCTATTTTGGAGCGCATACACGTTTTTATCGTGTGTTTGGGTTTTTAAATTAAATATATAAAATTTCTAAAATTCACAAATTATGAAATTTTGAATTTTTTGTTTCTTAATATGTATAGATAAAAAAATATTTAAAAAAAACATAAAGGTACGTTTTAAGAAGGTAGGATTACTCTCAATCATACTAACATTTCTTTAAACATATTTATATATGTGAATACTCAAGCTGAACATGCACATGACTCAAAGGAGTCATGTGCAAAAGAAAGTTTAATTAGAGATTTTCTTCTTATTAAAGTAAGTATAAAGAATACCATTATGAATTTGAATATTCTTGTATTTGTTTTCAAGAATGAAGTTCATTATAAAATGTGTAAAAGAGGTTTAGACATGCAAGTTTTAAAAGGTAAGTCTGGACTGGAAATTTGTCCTGAATTGTTTTGCTTGTCCATGTCATGTAGAATTCCCTTTTTTAAATATTCATGAAGGAACTCAAATTGTTACAATAAATTCCAGGTTTGTATATGCTACGTGTTCCATTGGAAGAGGTGCAGAAGCTGGGAGAATGTTTTACGGCATAGTGAATCTTCTGCAACCACCTACAAAGTTTTCTCCTTATGGCAAGTGAATCTCAAATGTTGCAAAATTTGTTTACGAGGACTCCATTCAAAATGCTGCGAGGGAAGCTATTTGTGAAAATTAAGGTAATAATAATATTGTGGACATGGCAGAAGCGCGGTTATACATCATCAAATGGTGCAGTTACTGTGACCAGCATTGATACAAGTAAGGTGATAGTTGTCAATATTCTTTCGAAATATTGTATATGTAACAAATGGACGCATAAAAACATTGTTTTTGTCCTGTCGGTGAAAATTCATGGTGTGGATATAAACAGGCTGAAGAATCGGGTAAGTCTTACAAACATAAAAAGTCTTCCGGTTGCTGTTGTCGTAGCAATGCGTTCTATATTTGGATATCTTTCCCATCCTGATTTGTTGAAATAATGTTGGCATAGAAAAACAAAAAACCCAAATGAAAGTTTTCATAATATCATTTTATCACGGGTTCCCAAAGCAACATTTGTGCACATTGAAACACTTTCACTTGGTGTTTATAATGCTGTTTGTTCCTTTAATGATGGTATTGTATTCAAATTATATAAAAAAAAAGCTTCAGTAAATGGAAGTAGAACCTGGAGAATATTCGGTAAGTGCCATGAAAATTCTTGATAGGGAAAAATTAATGAAAGCAAGCATGCTTTTTTTGGATGATCAAAGAAAATTAGAAAAGATAAAAGAAAAAAAAAGAAGATAATATTAAGAAAAATAAGGTAAAAACTGGTTACAGAGCAGGATCTTTTTGATGAGGTAAGATTTTATACAAAAGCTACTGTTTTCTATAAATTATATTTTTTTTAATTGCGTGTTCTTTTTTCTATAAATGATTGTGTGTTCTTACTTTTTTTCTGTATTCATGAACTGGAAATTTTTATTTTATATTTCATATATATTCTTGTGTATACTGAAGTGAAATTTTTGAAATATTCCTCAGACATTTAGCTAAAAAGCATATGTTGTAACACAGTAAAGGAAAATTTTTATTAAATTCATTATTGTACTCTGAAAATTATATTTTTAATCAGGATGATCAATTTTTTTAAAAAAAAGATTTCACTTCTGTATAAAAATAAATGTTTATTTAATGCACACACAAATTTTTAAGCTTTAGTGTTCAATAGTAAAAAGTACATATAAATATATCTCAAAATGCGTTGCATGAAGCTTGTTATATACAAAAAAAATCATAAATTTCACGTTTAAAAACATAAAAATAGTTTTCTTGTTGTTTTGGATACTATTTATGTAATATTTATATAGAAACTTTTTAATTCTTATATTTAAAGAAATTGTGTTTACATGTGGATATATAAAACACCAATGAAAATTTTCGAAATGCTATACAATCATGTATTACTGTCTTATAAAGATTATGTTTTTTTAATTTGTGTCTTCTTTCTCTATAAATTAATTGTATGCATGAACTGGAAATTTTTATTTTATATTGCATATATATTGTATATACTGAAGTGAAAGTTTTGAGATATTTCTCTGACATTTAGCTAAAAAGCAGATGTCGTAACTTAGAAAAGGAAAATTTTTATAAAATTCATTATTTTTTCTACTCTACAAAAATTACATTTTTAAACATGCTGATCAATTTTTTTTAAAAAAAAAATTCACTTCTGTATAAAGATAAATGTTTATTTAATGCACACACAAATTTTTAAGCTTTGTGTTCAACAGTTTCTTAGTATAAGGTGCATAAATATATCCCAAAACGCAATGCCCTTTTCGTTGCACAAAACTTGTTACATACAAAAAATACACAAATTTCATGTTTAAAAACATAAAATCAGTTTCCTTGCTGTTTTGGATACCATTTATGTAATATTTTAAGAATCCTTTTAATTCTGATACTTTAAGAAATTGTGTTTACATGTGAATTTATAAAACACTAATGAAACTTTTCGAAATGTCGTATAATGATGTATTACCAAAGCCATATTTTCATGTATTGACACATTTTCACATGGTATTTATGATGATTTATAATCACAATAATGTATCAGAACAGAAAATTCTTCAAAAAATTGATGCATAATTTGAGAAAAATGATGCAAATGCTATAAAATATCTCGATAGATTAAAAGTGAAAATTTCTATGTATGTATTTTCTGAGAAATCTAAGTAAACGAAATAAGTAAAAAGTCTTAAAAGTTATTGAGAATAAGCTAATATTTAAAAAAATAGTGCAAATACAGATTGTAATTCATAATATTTTTGATGAAGTGACATTTCATAATAAAAATGCAATTATCTTAAAACTGTGTTTTTAAAAGTGCGTGTACCTTTTTCTCAGAACCTATTTAATGGAAGCACTTGCAATCTTCACTGAATATTACTGAAATCTAACTATATATATTGAACGGTGCTTTTATTAATATTCCCATAATATTTTTGTAAAAGTCAGTTATCGTGAAGAAAATTACATTTTACAAAACATTCATAGTCATACTGTTGCGATGAATGTTTTTGAAAAAACTAAACAATATATTTTAAAAAGTTTCCGATCATTTTAAATAATAAAGTCTAATTAATATACAGAAAAAATTTTAAGTCTGTACATTTAATAGTTTCTGAGAAAAAGGTACATAAATATGCTCAATTTAACATTAGCGGGATAGGGGGTACCGACTACTCTTAATGAATCATCTTTTTTTAGCATACTAACTGGCAGTATAGGTTAAAATCAAACACAGAAAAATTCCATCTGAATACAATATTTGGAGCACTTATTAAGTTTTCAAACTTACCAAATTATTAATATTTAAAAAAAATACCTCTCCTAAAATAATAATTAGCAATTTTCAAGTAGCCTGTATTTCTGTTAAACGTGTAAAAAGGAGCTTTTTCAAAAGAAAGAGTTTCCATACCAATATAGATTGCTTAGAGAAAAGATGTAGAATATAATCTAAATATTTAAAAGGATCTTTTGATTTTAATCTATATATATAAATGAGGAAAGCGACTCCCTACTCACTCTTATCACGATATCTCCAGAACTATTAGCCTTGAAATTTGGTAGGCACGTTCCTTTCATGGAGTAGACATCCACTACAAAATGGGTTTTGCGGAAACTGACCACCAAGGGGCGTTGCGGGGTTTGAAGAGCGTTATATAAAAATACTTCACTATAAAAATACTTAAACTTTTAATTTGAAATCTGCTAAGAACGAGGCTTTCGAAAACCTAGAGGGTTACGGGGAAATCAAAGGGGCTACAGAGCTTATTGATAAAAATTCCTCCGTTTTTGAACTGTTAGATTTAGACTTTAAATTTGGCAATGATGCTTATTTTGTTGAATAGATATCCATTAAAAATGGGTTTTGCGGAAATCCATTTTAGGTAAGGAGGTTACGGGTGCTTTAAAGATAATTTTATTTCAATTTTAGATATTATAATTCAGAATTTGAGTAAAAACTGAAGTATTTTTAAGAAAAATAATAAATAATTAGAAAAAATGTACAACGAAATAAAATGAGAATTAGTGTAATTTATAGATATTAGAAGATAACTAAATTAACTAACTAAAGGTTTATAACTAAAGGCTTATGATGAAAATTTAAAGTACTTTGGTCAGAAATTATTTGGCAGGAAATTTATTTAGAATAGGTTGTGATATATGCAAATTTTATGTGATTGTAAGACAAGAAATTAAAAAAAATAAATAGTTAAAATTAGTTTCTCAAACTGAATTAAATTTATTTTTCCCGTCAAATTTTACAGTAAAGCCTGTTATGAATGATGAAAAATTAAACTAAAGTTTCATTTTTCTAACAAGCTTAGTAAATCTGAGGTCAGTTTATTAAAATTAGACATGGTCACAGCTCTGTTTATTTCCTTTTAATGTTTCACATTAACACACACATAGCAATATAAAAAGTAAGCTTGGAATGGAAAAATAAGGAAATAATAAACTTGTTTCACTTTCTTTATTTCGTGATAAAATATTTGGAATAATGAATAGAAATCTAATCATAATGTTTCAAAATCATGATTAATAATGTTGTTAAAAGTAAGTAATATAAACAATTTAATATTTGAAATCCCAGAGAAATTTTAAACAGATATTATGTAACATAGCATTTTTTAGAAGAATCGCGGAACTTTTTACTTCGTCTCTTTTGTCTTAAACACTTAATAAATCGATAAATTTGATAATTTTTTTGGAAAACAAATTTAAATTATTGTTTATTAAAAAAGCAATTTAAAAATATTTAATATAAAATTTTTCATCTTTAAAAATTAAAATGTTTAATATTTTTCTTTTTAAAGAATTGTGTTTACAGCTTAAGAGGTCAATATGTTCTAAATGATAGAATAATAAATTCATATCTGCATTATAACCAATTATTACTTAAGAAAGGCCAAAAAATTAATGTAAAAATTTTGAAAACAAACTTTTCCCGCGTCATAGGTGTTTAGTTAAGAAGAAGTAATTTTTTCAATTTAGGGATGGTTTTTAGCATAAAATATATAATCCAAGGCTTTTTTAAAAATCGAAAAAATTACGATCTTTATTGCATTAAATCAATTAAAAAAAACCCCATATGTATTAATTTGACATGCATTTTATAAAGAGTTTTGGTTTTTTTAATGTAACAAATAGCTGTGAAATTTTCTATTTAATATCAATGCAATTTTAAGTAACAAAATACAAATTTTTTAAATATTAAAATTGACACAGTTTTATTCTAAAGTATTTAAGTAACATCATGATATTCTTACAATTAAAGGAAATTAACACAAATAATTAAGTAAAATAATAACATTCTTCAATATTTAAGTAATGTAATGATAGTTATTAAATGCTTACGTTATGACGAAAGTAAAGAAAAAGAATGCATGAATTTTCAACCGTTTAAATAATTGTTATTTTTAATTACAAAATAAAAGTTTTCTCATTTTTTTTGTAATTAAAAATAATGCTATGAAAATTTTTCAATATGTAAATCCTTTAAAAGTGTTATAAATTCCTTGAACGAAAATCTCAAGTCTTAAAAATTTTTTTATACATATGAGGACTTTAAAAAATTTAGCAAAAGGAAAACTTTATATACTTTAAGTAAGAGTTTAATGGTTAAAACATAAGAATACTAACATTAAAACAAAATATTTTAAGAAACATTTTAATTATTATCAAAGATCCGAAATGACGCCAATATTTGAAATTATTCCAAACGAAAATGTTGCGAAAACGTTGCGAAAATACTTTAATTCTTCATTATACTCTTTATTTTATTAGATGGACTATAAAAGAAGAATAAAATAATTAATCAAAAAGTTTGCAAAAAAAAAAAAAAAAAAGTTAGAAAAAACCAGCAATTTCGTCGAATCTGTTTACAATTATATAATTATTTTTATTAAACCGTTAATTTTTTAATGGAGTGAAAAAAAACAATAAAATTAATTTTTTTACTTATTCTTATTTCAGAAGAATAAGCATCTGCGCGTCTTATTAAAGTGGAAGAAAAAACACACAATTTGATAATTTGCAGCACTTCCGTGCGTGTTCACTTCTGAGCGTGTTATGTAAGTACGGAGGAAAGAACAACTTGTAGCAATCTTCAGCTTTTTGCGACGCATGCGCTGTAGTCTGCTTAAGGCGTGAATGAGTGAATATTAAAATCCCACTACTCAGCTACACGAGGTCTTTTGGGGACGGTCCGCGTATTTTTGAACCATGGTCAAGTGACAAGGCCGACTAACTTTAGTTTCTTATAATCAATGAATTATAAATCCCTTAAATTACTAAAAAAATTTTAAAAAATAAATCTTTTTTTTATAATTTGTAAAAGTTCAAAGTGTTTAACTTTTTAAAAATTTTAAAATAATGGCTTGTTAAAACTACTTTTGTTATATTCATAATTAATTTTTAAATAATCTGGAAACATAAATTATTTTCAATATTACTGTCTCTAAAAATTATTTTTGAAAAACTATACTGTATAGTCTTAAATCGTGAAAATACCATGGGAAAAAATATTCTTACATGTTCAAGGGAAGTTATTTTTAGAAATTAAGTAATCATTCTAGGAAAACGTTTCAACTGCTCAATAAGGCCTGTGCATGCTATTAAGATATTTTTTACAAGGAATCTCGAATAAATCTTCCACAAATTCAAGATCTAATCCTTTTGACGAGGAATCATGAATAAATTGGTCAAAATATAGGTTTTAATCCCTTATTGTGAGATTAAATGAAACGCGTTTTCGAAACAGGATACTCGAAATTTTGATTCGGAAAAAGGATATATAATTTAAAATTTTAAATAAATATTAGTTTTTGCAGTATTATTGTATTTGAATGTAAGAATGATAATCTATGAATATTGGTGTATGGGGAAATGAAGCAAAATTGGTAGTGAATCCTTATTTTATAAAATTATGTTCCTTTTTAAATTGCAGTAATCATCAATATAATAATTATAATATAGCTAAAATTTTCCTATAGGGTATTTAAATATATAAACGGCTAATTTATTATATGTGTTACCGTTAAAGTGTGAAATCCGTTACTTCATAGAATATCTAGGTATTTCATGAAATAACTAGATAAGTCAGTTAAAGCATATAAAATTATTGAATTATCCGATTTAACTAGGTATTCTATTGAATAACGATTACTTGATCGTCGAAAGTTCATTGAGCCGTTTCTAGCTGCTTTAGGAAGGATTCTTCCGATTAGGATTTAGAAATGACGGAATAAAACAACTGTAATCTAGATATCAGTTCAGTATATGTCAACGAGAATGTATTTTCATTGAAGAAGTTCCAATTATTGACACAATGCTTCGATCTGTTGCAACATCTCAAAGTTGCGATACTGTACAAGGATTTAAAAAGTGCTCGTGTAAAAAAAAAAATGTAATGTTAAAAAAGTGGGCTTGTTTCAAAAATAATAAGCAGTCCAATCCTAAGTGCCATCGCAGCAATCCTTGCTCTAATAAATAATGAAAAGTAAAATAAAGGTATCTCATAAAATTTAAATTAATATTTTCTTATACATTTTTGTTTAAAAATGTTTACACAATGTTTTTATGTAGCAACAGTTTTTCGTCCCAGCATGTATTTTTCTGTTGATAATATTCAAATATAATCTATTTGTGCATATATATATAATCTATTTTTCCCCTTTCTGTTTAAATAATGTTAGCAGTTAACTGAGTTAAATTCAGTTAAATTTATTTTTCCGGTCAAATTTTACAGTAAAGCCTACTATAAATGATGAAAAATTAAACTAAAGTTTCATTTTTCTAACAAGCTTAGTAAATCTGAGGTCAGTTTATTAAAATTAGACATGGTCACAGCTCTGTTTATTTTCTTTTAATGTTTCACATTAACACACACATAGCAATATAAAAAGTAAGCTTGGAATGGAAAAATAAGGAAATAATAAATTTGTTTCATTTTCTTTATTTCGTGATAAAATATTCGGAATAATGAATAGAAATCTAATCATAATGTTTCAAAATCATGATTAATTATGTTATTAAAAGAATGTAATATAAACAATTTAATATTTGAAATCCCAGAGAAATTTTAAACAGATATTATGTAACATAGTAGCATTTTTTAGAAGAATCGCGGATCTTTTTACTTCGTCTCTTTTGTCTTAAACATTTAATAAATCGATAAATTTGATAATTTTTTTTGGAAAACAAATTTAAATTATTGTTTATTGAAAAAACAATTTAAAAATATTTAATATAAATTTTTTTATCTTTAAAAATTAAAATTTTTAATATTTTTCTTTTCAAAGAGTTGTGTTTACAGCTTAAGAGGTCAAATTAATCTAAATGATAGAATAATAAATTCATATCTGCATTATAACCAATTATTACTTAAGAAAGGCCAACAAATTTATGTAAAATTTTTGAAAACAACCGTTTTCCGCGCCATAGGTGTTTAGTTAAGAAGAAGTAATTTCTTTAATTTAGGGATGGTTTTAAGCATAAATTATATAATCCAAGGCTTTTTTAAAAATTGAAAAAATTACGATCTTTATTGCATTAAATCAATTGAAAAAAAAACCCCATATGTATTAATTTGACTTGCATTTTATAAAGAGTTTTGGTATTTTTAATGTAACAAATAGCTGTGAAATTTTCTACTTAATATCAATGCAATTTTAAGTAACAAAATACAAATTTTAAAGATTAAAATTGGCATAGTTTTATTCTAAAGTATTTAAGTGGCATCACGATATTCTTACAATTAAAGGAAATTAACACAAATAATTAAGTAAAATAATAACATTTTTCAATATTTAAGTAACGTAATGATAGTTTTTAAATGCTTACGTTATGACAATAGTAAAGAAAAAGAATGCATGAATTTTCAAACGTTTAAATAATTGTTATTTTTAATTACAAAATAAATGTTTTCTCATTTATTTTGTAATTAAAAATAACGCTATGAAATTTTTTTCAATAAGTAAATCCCTTAAAAACAATACAAATTTCTTGAACGAAAATCTCAAGTCTTAAAAAACATTTTGATACGTATGAGGACTTTAAAAAAATTTAGCAAAAAGGAAACTTAATAGACTTTAAGTAAGAGTTTAATGGTTAAATCATAAGAATACTAACATTAAAACAAAATATTTTAAGAAACCTTTTAATTATTAACAAAGATCCGAAATGACGCCAATATTTGAAATTATTCCAAACGAAAATACTGCGAAAACGTTGCGAAAATACTTTAATTCTTCATTATACTCTTTATTTTATTATTTGGACTATAAAAGGAGAATAAAATAATTAATCAAAAAATTTGCTAAAAAAAGGTTAAAAAAACCGCAATTTCGTCGAATCTGTTTCCAATTATATAATTATTTTTATTAAACCGTAAATTTTTTAATGGGGTGAAAAAAAACAATAGAATTAATTATTTTACTTACTCTCATTTCAGAAGAATAAGCGTCTGTGCTTCTTATTAAAGTGGAAGAAAAACACACACAATGTGATAATTTGCAGCACTTCTGTGCGTGTTCACTTCTGAGCCTGCTATATAAGCGCGGAGGAAAGAACAACTTGTAGCAGCTTTTTGCGACGCATGCGCTGTAGTCTTCTTAAAGCGTCGGGTGAGTGAGTGAATATTAACGTCCCACTGTTCAGCTACATGAGGGCTTTTGGGGACTGCCTTAAGGCGTCGGAAGTTACGGTTCTACTTGTCTTATATGCGATTTTTCATTTGGGGGTTTATCACGTAGACATAGAAAAACTAACACACATTTTGCAACATATAAAAACTCATTTATATTTTTCATTTTCTAAGCTTTTGCAAGAGTAGAGAGTGAGTTGATAAATTCTTATATTTAATTATCGCTACATTTGAATAAAATAATAATAATAATGAGAATGAACAATTACCTTAATTTATGAAGTTGACTTGAAAAACAGTATTCATCAATTCATAACCGAAAACTTTGCGTATGCAAGTATATGCACTTTTATCTACATTAAATGTGATTCTAAAAGACGTATAAAATATTAAAAATGAAACTAACTTTAAGAAAAATAATAAGATATTAGTAAAATGTACACATTAAAAATAAAGTTTGTCTAATTTCTTGATATCAGAAGATAACTTTTACCTAAAAGCCCTGTGAAGACAATTAAAAATATCTTAAGAATTCTCAATGTACAGAAATCCTTTGGGAGGGAACTATATTTAGAATAGCTATAATATATAAACCTTTAAGCGATGTCAAGACATGAAGTAAAATAATAAAAGAAAATACATTAAAACTTATTTATATTCATTTTTAGGTCGAATTTTATTCTAATTACTATTGTTAATGATAAAAAAGTTTTAAAAAACGTTTGATTTTTACAATAATTTCATTTACTTTGAGATCAAGTCATTACGTAAAACATTTCCTAACCTTTCATTATGTATGAATGAACATTTTTGATGTTTTATGTTAACATAACAAGGCAGTTTATTTTCAAATAAAAAGATCGCTAAAAATAAGGAAATTCAAATAATCGAAATTTAACTAACGGAAAAGGTAAAAATATCATTTTTCCCCCCTCCCCGAATTTCAGATCTGATAACCAATTAGTTTTTAAGGTATTTAAAGTTTTCTGAGTTTAGGTTTCAGCTAAGTTTTCATTTTAAAACATTTATTCTTTCTTAAAAATTTAATAATTAAAAATATTTTTGAACATAATCAATTGTTTCTGAAATAGATAGTAATTGAAAATTTCATTACTAAAGTAATTTTTGCTTATTTATGGTCTCAGTTTCTTTAACTCTCGAGTAGCTGAAAAATGCGTCGTTAATATTTACTTACTCACTCACGCTTGATTTCAAGACCAATTTTTGTTTTTACTCATAGTGTATGTAGCTTAGAAGCTTTTTACTTTGCTTTCATTAATTTTTTTTTCTGTTGAGAAAATGCCCCGCCCGAAACATTCTCAGGTTGTTTTGAGAAACAATATTTGGAAGACATAGAATACTACTGAAAATTTATCTAAAAACTAGCCTGCTCTTGATACTATAATGAGACTTCAGAAGAAATGCTAGGAATACAAATATTGCAGATAAAATTGAATATTCGTATGATGTTTGTACCAAACTAAACTATAGAAGATATGATACAACAGGGCAGTATTTTAAAGTCTCGTAACAAAAACAAACAGACTTGGTAAGATACCCAGGTATAAATCTGAGGAAAAAAATTAGGTGTTATGTAAAAAACCTGGAGATTTTCAAATTAAGTTTGCACCATTATTATTTGGTGTATAAATGTTTTGTGTTTCAAAAACACTTCTGTGAAAATAATGTTATAGTTAAGCTGAATAATCTGTCTTCGTAACAAATACGCCTATCAATATTATACAAAAAACATACTTTGAATTAAAAAAATTATTTTTTGTCAAATTTAGTTAAAAGTATTTTCTTAATGTATAACATAAGTTGTGTAAAAAGACATATTAAAAATTATAGCTTTACTGGCGTTATTATTTTTTTGTTTCATAGTTTTACAGACTTTAAATGCGTTTTTCTCAGACTTTGGAGTTGTAAGTGTATTCTGTTTTCTCAGGCCTTTTTAAGTTCAAGATAATCTTGAAATATTTTGGTAGATGCTCTCACACATATATTCTTTGAAGATTAGTACTGATTTAGGTATTAAGCTATAATTATTTTTTTTAAAAATATTTAAGTCTATGATTTAAAAATTTTTGTGTTTTTTCCAGGTTTAGCTATAAAAATAACTCTTAGTAGAATTCATCAAAGAAACAAGTTTTCATTTCCATTCTAACTTTAGCTCCCTATAATCAAAGAAACATAAATCCCTTAAATTACAATTTTTTTTTTTAAAAATAAGTATTTTATAATTTGCAAAAATTTAAAGTTTTTAACTTTTTTAAAATTTTAAAATAATGGCTAGTTAAAACTATCTTCGTTATATTCATAATTATTTTTTTAAATAATCTGCAAACATAAATTATTTTCAATATTACTGTCTAAAAATTATTTTTGAAAAACTATACTGTGTAGTCTTAAATAGGGAAAATACCATGGGAAAAAATATCATTACATGTTCAAGTGAAGTTATTTTTAGATATTACGTAATCATTTTAGGAAAAAGTTTCAACTGCTCAATAAGGCCCGTGCATGCTATTAAGACATTTTATACAAGAAATCACGAATAAATCTTCCAATAATTCAAGATCTAATCCTTTTGACGAGGAATCACGAATAAATTGGTCAAAATATAGGTTTTGATCCCTTAATGTGAGATTAAATGAGACGCGTTTTCGAAACAGGGTACTCGAAATTTTGACTCTGAGAAAGGATATATAATTTAAAATTTTAAATAAATATTAGTTTTTGCAGCATTATTGTATTTGAAAGTAAGAATGATAATTTGAATATTGGTGTATGGGGAAATGAAGCAAAATTGGTAGTGAATCCTTATTTTATAAAATTAAGTTCCTTTTTAAATTGCAGTAATCATTAATATAATGATTATAATATAGCTAAAATTTTCCTATAGTGTATTTAACGGCTAATTTATTATATGTGTTACCGTTAAAGTGTGAAATCCGTTACTTCATAGAATATCTAGGTATTTCATGAAATAACTAGATAAGTCAGTTAAAGCATATAAAATTATTGAATTATCCGATTTAACTAGGTATTCTATTGAATAACGATTACTTGATCGTCGAAAGTTCATTGAGCCGTTTCTAGCTGCTTTAGGAAGGATTCTTCCGATTAGGATTTAGAAATGACGGAATAAAACAACTGTAATCTAGATATCAGTTCAGTATATGTCAGCGAGAATGTATTTTCATTGAAGAAGTTCCAATTATTGACACAATGCTTCGATCTGTTGCAACATCTCAAAGTTGCGATACTGAACAAGGATTTAAAAAGTGCTCGTGTAAAAAAAAAAATGTAATGTTAAAAAAGTGGGCTTGTTTCAAAAATAATAAGCAGTCCAATCCTAAGTGCCATCGCAGCAATCCTTGCTCTAATAAATAATGAAAAGAGTAAAATAAAGGTATCTCATAAAATTTAAATTAATATTTTCTTATACATTTTTGCTTAAAAATGTTTACACAATGTTTTTATGTAGCAACAGTTTTTCGTCCCAGCATGTATTTTTCTGTTGATAATATTCAAATATAATCTATTTGTGCATATATATATAATCTATTTTTTCCCTTTCTGTTTAAATAATGTTAGCAGTTAACTGAGTTAAATTCAGTTAAATTTATTTTTCCGGTCAAATTTTACAGTAAAGCCTACTATAAATGATGAAAAATTAAACTAAAGTTTCATTTTTCTAACAAGCTTAGTAAATCTGAGGTCAGTTTATTAAAATTAGACATGGTCACAGCTCTGTTTATTTTCTTTTAATGTTTCACATTAACACACACATAGCAATATAAAAAGTAAGCTTGGAATGGAAAAATAAGGAAATAATAAATTTGTTTCATTTTCTTTATTTCGTGATAAAATATTCGGAATAATGAATAGAAATCTAATCATAATGTTTCAAAATCATGATTAATTATGTTATTAAAAGAATGTAATATAAACAATTTAATATTTGAAATCCCAGAGAAATTTTAAACAGATATTATGTAACATAGTAGCATTTTTTAGAAGAATCGCGGATCTTTTTACTTCGTCTCTTTTGTCTTAAACATTTAATAAATCGATAAATTTGATAATTTTTTTGGAAAACAAATTTAAATTATTGTTTATTGAAAAAACAATTTAAAAATATTTAATATAAATTTTTTTATCTTTAAAAATTAAAATTTTTAATATTTTTCTTTTCAAAGAGTTGTGTTTACAGCTTAAGAGGTCAAATTAATCTAAATGATAGAATAATAAATTCATATCTGCATTATAACCAATTATTACTTAAGAAAGGCCAACAAATTTTTGTAAAATTTTTGAAAACAACCGTTTTCCGCGCCATAGGTGTTTAGTTAAGAAGAAGTAATTTCTTTAATTTAGGGATGGTTTTTAGCATAAATTATATAATCCAAGGCTTTTTTAAAAATTGAAAAAATTACGATCTTTATTGCATTAAATCAATTGAAAAAAAACCCCATCTGTATTAATTTGACTTGCATTTTATAAAGAGTTTTGGTATTTTTAATGTAACAAATAGCTGTGAAATTTTCTACTTAATATCAATGCAATTTTAAGTAACAAAATACAAATTTTAAAGATTAAAATTGACATAGTTTTATTCTAAAGTATTTAAGTGGCATCACGATATTCTTACAATTAAAGGAAATTAACACAAATAATTAAGTAAAATAATAACATTTTTCAATATTTAAGTAACGTAATGATAGTTTTTAAATGCTTACGTTATGACAATAGTAAAGAAAAAGAATGCATGAATTTTCAAACGTTTAAATAATTGTTATTTTTAATTACAAAATAAATGTTTTCTCATTTATTTTGTAATTAAAAATAACGCTATGAAATTTTTTTCAATAAGTAAGTCCCTTAAAAACAATACAAATTTCTTGAACGAAAATCTCAAGTCTTAAAAAACATTTTGATACGTATGAGGACTTTAAAAAAATTTAGCAAAAAGGAAACTTAATAGACTTTAAGTAAGAGTTTAATGGTTAAATCATAAGAATACTAACATTAAAACAAAATATTTTAAGAAACCTTTTAATTATTAACAAAGATCCGAAATGACGCCAATATTTGAAATTATTCCAAACGAAAATACTGCGAAAACGTTGCGAAAATACTTTAATTCTTCATTATACTCTTTATTTTATTATTTGGACTATAAAAGGAGAATAAAATAATTAATCAAAAAATTTGCTGAAAAAAGGTTAAAAAAACCGCAATTTCGTCGAATCTGTTTCCAATTATATAATTATTTTTATTAAACCGTAAATTTTTTAATGGGGTGAAAAAAAACAATAGAATTAATTTTTTTACTTACTCTCATTTCAGAAGAATAAGCGTCTGTGCTTCTTATTAAAGTGGAAGAAAAACACACAATGTGATAATTTGCAGCACTTCTGTGCGTGTTCACTTCTGAACCTGCTATGTAAGCGCGGAGGAAAGAACAACTTGTAGCAGCTTTTTGCGACGCATGCGCTGTAGTCTTCTTAAGGCGTCGGGTGAGTGAGTGAATATTAACGTCCCACTGTTCAGCTACATGAGGGCTTTTGGGGACGGCCTTAAGGCCTCGGAAGTAACGGTTCTACTTGTCTTATATGCGATTTTTCATTTGGGGGTTTATCACGTAGACATAGAAAAACTAACACACATTTTGCAACATATAAAAACTCATTTATATTTTTCATTTTCTAAGCTTTTGCAAGAGTAGAGAGTGAGTTGATAAATTCTTATATTTAATTATCGCTACATTTGAATAAAATAATAATAATAATGAGAATGAACAATTACCTTAATTTATGAAGTTGACTTGAAAAACAGTATTCATCAATTCATAACCGAAAACTTTGCGTATGCAAGTATATGCACTTTTATCTACATTAAATGTGATTCTAAAAGACGTATAAAATATTAAAAATGAAACTAACTTTAAGAAAAATAATAAGATATTAGTAAAATGTACACATTAAAAATAAAGTTTGTCTAATTTCTTGATATCAGAAGATAACTTTTACCTAAAAGCCCTGTGAAGACAATTAAAAATATCTTAAGAATTCTCAATGTACAGAAATCCTTTGGGAGGGAACTATATTTAGAATAGCTATAATATATAAACCTTTAAGCGATGTCAAGACATGAAGTAAAATAATAAAAGAAAATACATTAAAACTTATTTATATTCATTTTTAGGTCGAATTTTATTCTAATTACTATTGTTAATGATAAAAAAGTTTTAAAAAACGTTTGATTTTTACAATAATTTCATTTACTTTGAGATCAAGTCATTACGTAAAACATTTCCTAACCTTTCATTATGTATGAATGAACATTTTTGATGTTTTATGTTAACATAACAAGGCAGTTTATTTTCAAATAAAAAGATCGCTAAAAATAAGGAAATTCAAATAATCGAAATTTAACTAACGGAAAAGGTAAAAATATCATTTTTCCCCCCTCCCCGAATTTCAGATCTGATAACCAATTAGTTTTTAAGGTATTTAAAGTTTTCTGAGTTTAGGTTTCAGCTAAGTTTTCATTTTAAAACATTTATTCTTTCTTAAAAATTTAATAATTAAAAATATTTTTGAACATAATCAATTGTTTCTGAAATAGATAGTAATTAAAAATTTCATTACTAAAGTAATTTTTGCTAATTTATGGTCTCAGTTTCTTTAACTCTCGAGTAGCTGAAAAATGCGTCGTTAATATTTACTTACTCACTCACGCTTGATTTCAAGACCAATTTTTGTTTTTACTCATAGTGTATGTAGCTTAGAAGCTTTTTACTTTGCTTTCATTAATTTTTTTTCTGTTGAGAAAATGCCCCGCCCGAAACATTCTCAGGTTGTTTTGAGAAACAATATTTGGAAGACATAGAATACTACTGAAAATTTATCTAAAAACTAGCCTGCTCTTGATACTATAATGAGACTTCAGAAGAAATGCTAGGAATACAAATATTGCAGATAAAATTGAATATTCGTATGATGTTTGTACCAAACTAAACTATAGAAGATATGATACAACAGGGCAGTATTTTAAAGTCTCGTAACAAAAACAAACAGACTTGGTAAGATACCCAGGTATAAATCTGAGGAAAAAAATTAGGTGTTATGTAAAAAACCTGGAGATTTTCAAATTAAGTTTGCACCATTATTATTTGGTGTATAAATGTTTTGTGTTTCAAAAACACTTCTGTGAAAATAATGTTATAGTTAAGCTGAATAATCTGTCTTCGTAACAAATACGCCTATCAATATTATACAAAAACATACTTTGAATTAAAAAAATTATTTTTTGTCAAATTTAGTTAAAAGTATTTTCTTAATGTATAACATAAGTTGTGTAAAAAGACATATTAAAAATTATAGCTTTACTGGCGTTATTATTTTTTTGTTTCATAGTTTTACAGACTTTAAATGCGTTTTTCTCAGACTTTGGAGTTGTAAGTGTATTCTGTTTTCTCAGGCCTTTTTAAGTTCAAGATAATCTTGAAATATTTTGGTAGATGCTCTCACACATATATTCTTTGAAGATTAGTACTGATTTAGGTATTAAGCTATAATTATTTTTTTAAAAATATTTAAGTCTATGATTTAAAAATTTTTGTGTTTTTTCCAGGTTTAGCTATAAAAATAACTCTTAGTAGAATTCATCAAAGAAACAAGTTTTCATTTCCATTCTAACTTTAGCTCCCTATAATCAAAGAAACATAAATCCCTTAAATTACAAATTTTTTTTTTAAAAATAAGTATTTTATAATTTGCAAAAATTTAAAGTTTTTAACTTTTTTAAAATTTTAAAATAATGGCTAGTTAAAACTATCTTCGTTATATTCATAATTATTTTTTTAAATAATCTGCAAACATAAATTATTTTCAATATTACTGTCTAAAAATTATTTTTGAAAAACTATACTGTGTAGTCTTAAATAGGGAAAATACCATGGGAAAAAATATCATTACATGTTCAAGTGAAGTTATTTTTAGATATTACGTAATCATTTTAGGAAAAAGTTTCAACTGCTCAATAAGGCCCGTGCATGCTATTAAGACATTTTATACAAGAAATCACGAATAAATCTTCCAATAATTCAAGATCTAATCCTTTTGACGAGGAATCACGAATAAATTGGTCAAAATATAGGTTTTGATCCCTTAATGTGAGATTAAATGAGACGCGTTTTCGAAACAGGGTACTCGAAATTTTGACTCTGAGAAAGGATATATAATTTAAAATTTTAAATAAATATTAGTTTTTGCAGCATTATTGTATTTGAAAGTAAGAATGATAATTTGAATATTGGTGTATGGGGAAATGAAGCAAAATTGGTAGTGAATCCTTATTTTATAAAATTAAGTTCCTTTTTAAATTGCAGTAATCATTAATATAATGATTATAATATAGCTAAAATTTTCCTATAGTGTATTTAAATATATAAACGGCTAATTTATTATATGTGTTACCGTTAAAGTGTGAAAACCGTTACTTCATAGAATATCTAGGTATTTCATGAAATAACTAGATAAGTCAGTTAAAGCATATAAAATTATTGAATTATCCGATTTAACTAGGTATTCTATTGAATAACGATTACTTGATCGTCGAAAGTTCATTGAGCCGTTTCTAGCTGCTTTAGGAAGGATTCTTCCGATTAGGATTTAGAAATGACGGAATAAAACAACTGTAATCTAGATATCAGTTCAGTATATGTCAGCGAGAATGTATTTTCATTGAAGAAGTTCCAATTATTGACACAATGCTTCGATCTGTTGCAACATCTCAAAGTTGCGATACTGAACAAGGATTTAAAAAGTGCTCGTGTAAAAAAAAATATGTAATGTTAAAAAAGTGGGCTTGTTTCAAAAATAATAAGCAGTCCAATCCTAAGTGCAATCGCAGCAATCCTTGCTCTAATAAATAATGAAAAGTAAAATAAAGGTATCTCATAAAATTTAAATTAATATTTTCTTATACATTTTTGTTTAAAAATGTTTACACAATGTTTTTATGTAGCAACAGTTTTTCGTCCCAGCATGTATTTTTCTGTTGATAATATTCAAATATAATCTATTTGTGCATATATATATAATCTATTTTTCCCCTTTCTGTTTAAATAATGTTAGCAGTTAACTGAGTTAAATTCAGTTAAATTTATTTTTCCGGTCAAATTTTACAGTAAAGCCTACTATAAATGATGAAAAATTAAACTAAAGTTTCATTTTTCTAACAAGCTTAGTAAACCTGAGGTCAGTTTATTAAAATTAGACATGGTCACAGCTCTGTTTATTTTCTTTTAATGTTTCACATTAACACACACATAGCAATATAAAAAGTAAGCTTGGAATGGAAAAATAAGGAAATAATAAATTTGTTTCATTTTCTTTATTTCGTGATAAAATATTCGGAATAATGAATAGAAATCTAATCATAATGTTTCAAAATCATGATTAATTATGTTATTAAAAGAATGTAATATAAACAATTTAATATTTGAAATCCCAGAGAAATTTTAAACAGATATTATGTAACATAGTAGCATTTTTTAGAAGAATCGCGGATCTTTTTACTTCGTCTCTTTTGTCTTAAACATTTAATAAATCGATAAATTTGATAATTTTTTTGGAAAACAAATTTAAATTATTGTTTATTGAAAAAACAATTTAAAAATATTTAATATAAATTTTTTTATCTTTAAAAATTAAAATTTTTAATATTTTTCTTTTCAAAGAATTGTGTTTACAGCTTAAGAGGTCAAATTAATCTAAATGATAGAATAATAAATTCATATCTGCATTATAACCAATTATTACTTAAGAAAGGCCAACAAATTTATGTAAAATTTTTGAAAACAACCGTTTTCCGCGCCATAGGTGTTTAGTTAAGAAGAAGTAATTTCTTTAATTTAGGGATGGTTTTTAGCATAAATTATATAATCCAAGGCTTTTTTAAAAATTGAAAAAATTACGATCTTTATTGCATTAAATCAATTGAAAAAAAACCCCATATGTATTAATTTGACTTGCATTTTATAAAGAGTTTTGGTATTTTTAATGTAACAAATAGCTGTGAAATTTTCTACTTAATATCAATGCAATTTTAAGTAACAAAATACAAATTTTAAAGATTAAAATTGACATAGTTTTATTCTAAAGTATTTAAGTGACATCACGATATTCTTACAATTAAAGGAAATTAACACAAATAATTAAGTAAAATAATAACATTTTTCAATATTTAAGTAACGTAATGATAGTTTTTAAATGCTTACGTTATGACAATAGTAAAGAAAAAGAATGCATGAATTTTCAAACGTTTAAATAATTGTTATTTTTAATTACAAAATAAATGTTTTCTCATTTATTTTGTAATTAAAAATAACGCTATGAAATTTTTTTCAATAAGTAAATCCCTTAAAAACAATACAAATTTCTTGAACGAAAATCTCAAGTCTTAAAAAACATTTTGATACGTATGAGGACTTTAAAAAAATTTAGCAAAAAGGAAACTTAATAGACTTTAAGTAAGAGTTTAATGGTTAAATCATAAGAATACTAACATTAAAACAAAATATTTTAAGAAACCTTTTAATTATTAACAAAGATCCGAAATGACGCCAATATTTGAAATTATTCCAAACGAAAATACTGCGAAAACGTTGCGAAAATACTTTAATTCTTCATTATACTCTTTATTTTATTATTTGGACTATAAAAGGAGAATAAAATAATTAATCAAAAAATTTGCTAAAAAAAGGTTAAAAAAACCGCAATTTCGTCGAATCTGTTTCCAATTATATAATTATTTTTATTAAACCGTAAATTTTTTAATGGGGTGAAAAAAAACAATAGAATTAATTTTTTTACTTACTCTCATTTCAGAAGAATAAGCGTCTGTGCTTCTTATTAAAGTGGAAGAAAAACACACCACAATGTGATAATTTGCAGCACTTCTGTGCGTGTTCACTTCTGAGCCTGTTATATAAGCGCGGAGGAAAGAACAACTTGTAGCAGCTTTTTGCGACGCATGCGCTGTAGTCTTCTTAAGGCGTCCGGTGAGTGAGTGAATATTAACGTCCCACTGTTCAGCTACACGAGGGCTTTTGGGGACGGCCTTTAGGCGTCGGAAGTTACGGTTCTACTTGTCTTATATGCGATTTTTCATTTGGGGGTTTATCACGTAGACATAGAAAAACTAACACACATTTTGCAACATATAAAAACTCATTTATATTTTTCATTTTCTAAGCTTTTGCAAGAGTAGAGAGTGAGTTGATAAATTCTTATATTTAATTATTGCTACATTTGAATACATGTTCAAGTGAAGTTATTTTTAGATATTACGTAATCATTTTAGGAAAAAGTTTCAACTGCTCAATAAGGCCCGTGCATGCTATTAAGACATTTTATACAAGAAATCACGAATAAATCTTCCAATAATTCAAGATCTAATCCTTTTGACGAGGAATCACGAATAAATTGGTCAAAATATAGGTTTTAATCCCTTAATGTGAGATTAAATGAGACGCGTTTTCGAAACAGGGTACTCGAAATTTTGACTCGGAGAAAGGATATATAATTTAAAATTTTAAATAAATATTAGTTTTTGCAGCATTATTGTATTTGAAAGTAAGAATGATAATTTGAATATTGGTGTATGGGGAAATGAAGCAAAATTGGTAGTGAATCCTTATTTTATAAAATTAAGTTCCTTTTTAAATTGCAGTAATCATTAATATAATGATTATAATATAGCTAAAATTTTCCTATAGTGTATTTAACGGCTAATTTATTATATGTGTTACCGTTAAAGTGTGAAATCCGTTACTTCATAGAATATCTAGGTATTTCATGAAATAACTAGATAAGTCAGTTAAAGCATATAAAATTATTGAATTATCCGATTTAACTAGGTATTCTATTGAATAACGATTACTTGATCGTCGAAAGTTCATTGAGCCGTTTCTAGCTGCTTTAGGAAGGATTTTTCCGATTAGGAACTAGAGATGACGGACTAAAACAACTGTACTCTAGATATCAGTTCAGTATATGTCAGCGAGAATTTATTTTCATTGAAGAAGTTCCAAATATTGACACAACGCTTCAATCTGTTGCAACAGCTTAAAGTTGCGATACTGAACAAGGATTTAAAAAGTGCTCGTGTAAAAAAAAATATGTAATGTTAAAAAAGTGGGCTTGTTTCAAAAATAATAAGCAGTCCAGTCCTAAGTGCCATCACAGCAATCCTTGCTCTAATGAATAATGAAAAGTAAAATATATATATATATATAAAGGTATCTCATAACATTTAAATTAATATTTTCTTATACAATTTTCTTTAAAAATGTTTACACAATGTTTTTATGAAGCAACAGTTTTTCTTCCCAGCATGTATTTATGTGTTGATAATACTCAGAAATATAATCTATTTTTGCGGCATATTTTTTCCTTTTCTGTTTAACTTATGTTAGCAATATGAGCAATAATAAATTATATTTCCTTCTTTTTTCCTTATTGTTTATCATTTATTCATCGGCAAAAGAGATCAAATGTATTTTTCGAGAAATTTTAGCTATTTATGATAAATTAACTTATAAAATATCTTTGAAATTGTTTTTTTCACTTTAACGGTCTATCCTCAGTAATTTCTTAGAATTCCTAGTTATTCTATGAAATGACTGAATTATACACTTTAACGGTAACGTATAGATTTACTTAATTTAATATATATGTTACCGGCAAAGTATGAAATGCCGGCATTCTATACAATGCCGGACGTTTTTAGGCAAAGTATGAAATATGAGATTTATTACATACTTTGCCTAGGCATTGTATAGAATGCCTAGGCATTCTATACAATGCCTAAAGCTATTTATGCAAAGTATGAAAAAGGTTATGATAAGGATCTTATATCAATGCCTTACATTCGTAAAGGTACAAATGTTATTCTTTGATGAAATAATGAGACTGCCATTAAAAAAAAATATTCAAAATACTTAAATGAAAATTAAAAAGTTGTACCACACAAAATTTTTCTTTCTTATTAATGAAAACAAAATCTAATAAATAAAAATAAATATGTGTGTATGTGAGCTGTCATGCCTTCCTAAACCGTTCATCCGATTGATTGCGATGAATCTTTGGGAAATGGTTGGAAGCGTGCCCGCGAAGATTTTTAAGTCAGTTAAATTGACCCCTAAGAGGGAGCAATACCCCTAAGGGGTGCTAGGAATAAATATTCCCGTTTTTGAGCTATTAGACTTACAAACTTAAAACTTGGTAGGCATGTTTCTTTCAAGGATTAGAGGTCCGCTACAAAAGGGGGTTTGAGAAAAAATGAATCCTTAGGGGTGTTGGGGGGGGCTTAAGCAATGTTATGGATAAGTATTCCCGTTTTTGAACTATTGAACCTACAAATTTGAAATTTGATAGGTCTTTTACGTTTATGAAGTTAAGATTCACTACACAAGGGTCTTTACAAAAATTGAACCCCAAGGGGTTCAATTTTGTTCTTAAACCCCGAGGGCTTAAGGAGCGTCATCCGTTTTTAAACTATAAGACCTACATGCTAGAAATTTGGTAGGTCCGTTCCTTTCATGGAGTAGAGATCCGCTATAAATTGTTTTGAAAATCGATCCAAAAAGTCGTTGCGAGGTCTTAAGTGGCGTTATAGATAAATATTACCGTTTTTGAACTTTTAGATTAACAGACTTGAAATTTTGTTGGCATGTTTTGTTTAGTTGAATATAGATCCACTGAGAACAGATTTTACGGAAATTGACTGGTATTGGAGGGAGGGGAAGCTGGGATTTGCTGGGACTTATTTAAAAACAAAATTTCGCTGTCTATTTACTACTTATCATAATGAATTAAATATGCATGCTACACTTGTTGACTCGAATTTCACTAAGAGAAAAGATTTTTTACGGAAATTGACTCCTATGGCGGAGAAGGTATGTTTTCCTCGGCGTATTGATAAAAAATATCCTTTTTCAAATAACTAGAACTTCAGTAATGAAATTTGGTATGTACGCCTCTGTTGTTGAATTGAACGGGTTTGTTGAACGAGGCTTACAGGAATCAACTCTCAAATGTGGTTACTAGAGCTTATTGATAAATAAATTCCGTTTTGATCTATTAAATTAAGACTTGCAATTTAGCTAGCATGTTTATTTTATTGAGTAGAGATCCACTAAAAATGGGTTTTGTGTAAATCACTTCAGAGGGGTTACGAGAGAGTAAAAGATAATTCTTCTTCAGTTTTAGAAACTATTTGGAAGTTCTGTCTTTTTTTAATTCCTACTATATATTATCTCGCTCTCTCTATATATATTTATCTTGTTCAAATTTTCAATTTTTCTATTTTTCTGGCAAGATTCACAAAAATGGATGTACAGTTCAATATTATAACGTGTAGCATTTTTGTATTTCGTTGAAAGTTCTTTCAGAATTCTATCACATCCCCAGAATTCGGAACTTAATTTTGCTCTTGGCAAAATTAAATTCCTACAACAAGTTCGCATCGTCAGAGTTTAGGTACCTCCCTCTGGGAAGGAAACTGGGTGTCAAAATTACCGGTGGCAACTGATATCGCCGACATGGTGCCGCTCTAAAAGGGATACCAGCCCCTGGAAAATATACTAGGTCTGCAAATGGTAAAAATACCAAATTACAGCCCCATTTGGAAAAAAAGGATCCTTGACGTAATATTGTGTACAGTAGCTCTTCCCAACATTGTTAACTTCCGGACCAGTCAACGTTTGATAATTTTACGGCGGCCGGCTGAGGTTGGGACATTGATTATTTACATTTTAAATTGTTTTGTTTTTATAATTTAATTGTATTTAAACATGCCTTCAGAATAAAATTCAGTTGCACCGAAAAATAAATATAAAATGATTTCACATAAAATATAATTTCCATGGAAAGTCGCCCGAACACGAGAAAAATACATCTCAGTAAATAAAATGGAAATAATTTAATGCTCTTTTAGTTGCCCGATACACTTTGATTCACGACCACTGTTTTATGGTACTGACGCCTTCTTTAACAGGTTAAATGAGTTTAATTTAATTTCCACATACATCACATCATAGCTATTCAGCAACCAATATTCCCTGAGTTCCTTCTTAGTAGTTATTTTGTATATTAGGTATTAACTTCTAGTAAGTAACTTCAGTTAAGAATTTTTTTTTCTTCTTGCAGCATCAACTCAAATTTTTGGCATCTTGTCGTCGAATAGTTGTTTCATGTCTATAGACCATGGGTCGACAACCTTTTAGCTGTTGCGTATCAAACCAATCTACCGATATAATTCATCCAACCACACACTACAGCAGTTTGTTGATTAGCGCAAAGTGCCACTGAGAATTGTACCGCGTGCCACATGTGACACGTGTGACATAGGTTGCCGACCCCTGGTATAGACCATGACTCCTGCTCCAACACTATATCTTGTTCCTTCATTTTCAGGTAGCACAGGAAAAAACCAATTTTTTGTTGAACAAGTTTAAGTAAAATTGAGTATTTTGACATTTCTGAACAAACAGCAAATCTACAACTAACAAATTCTGAGCCTGAGACACGTGTTAAAAGTATTGTGCCTTTCGAAATGAATCAGAGATTTATTTCATACTTTGCCGGTTTCTCATTAGGCATTCTATAGGATGACTAAGCAATGTGTGAAATAGGAATCATTTTATACATTGCCGGCTAGATTTAGGCATTGTATAGAATGCCTAGGCATTTGACAGAATGCCGGATTTCATACTTTGCCGGTAACATGTGTATAGTAATTAATTACACACATTCTGAATATAAATTAAAAGTATTTCATTCGAATATTACTCATATTACTCGTCACAATTTCAATTATATTATTGTAAATGTACAAATGTATACAATAGCATTAAGCTACTAAAATTGCAATAAGTTGAAAGTTTAAGACAACTTTTTGTTTTTGTTAAAAATTAATGTTTTCTATAAAGTTCAGAATTAAAGAATGCTATCCTTTTTTCATGTATGCAATCCACTAAAATCCATCTATCTTTTGTTTCCTTCTTAGGTGTATTTAGACAGATCTTTTTTTTTCTTAATCATTTCTCATTCTGTATAATGTGTTGAGCTGTTTTTACAGGTCTAAATTTATACCTGTTTCCTGAAAGTTATTTTTAAGATGAGAAATAAGGTGAAGATGTTAAGAAATAAGGTAAATTTTTTTGTGTTTTCATTTAAGTTTAAGACAGTCTTATGTTAGAAAACTTTATATCAAACTAACTCATTGCAAACCAGGTTCTATCGAATTTTTTTTTATTTACAGGATATATATATATATATATATATATATATATATATATATGTATATATTAAATTTAAAACAATAATAGTGTAATAGTGTTTCTTTCAAAAGATGGAGTATATTCGAAATCATTTCTCTAACACCATCTTTAATTAAAAACACTATATAAACACAACATAAATATCCTCTTTACTGCTGAATTTAGTGAGTTTTGTGATGTATCTATAAGTTTCTTCTAATCTCAACCATCTACCAGTGAATTTTCAAGGAAATGGTAATTAAATAATTTGAAATTGAATTTTATGAATAAACGTCAAATAAAAACTTTTGTTAATGAATCATCTTTCTTTAGCATACTAACTGGCAGTATAGGTTAAAATCAAACAAAGAAAAATTCCATCTGAATAAAATATTTGGAGCACTTATTAAGTTTTCAGTTTTACCAAATTATTAATACTTAAAATACCTCTCCCAAAATAATAATTACCAATTTTCAAGTAGCCTGTATTTCTATTAAACGTGTGAAAAGGAGCTTTTTCAAAAGAAAGAGTTTCTATACAAATATAGATTGCTTAGAGAAAAGATGTAGAATATAATCTAAATATTTAAAAGGATCTTTTGATTTTAATCTATATAAATAAATGAGAAAAGCAACTCCCTCACTCACTCTTATCACGATATCTCCGGAACTATTAGCCTTGAAATTTGGTAGGCACGTTCCTTTCATGGAGTAGACATCCGCTACAAAATGGGTTTTGCGGAAACTGACCACCAAGGGGCGTTGCGGAGGCTTGAGGAGCGTTATGTATAAATACTTCCGTTTTTAAACTATTAAACATTTAAACTATTAAAATTCGGTAGACATGTTCCTTTTAAGAAGAAGAATTCTTATAAGAGCGAGTTTTGCGAAAAACGGCCACTAAGGGGGGTTGCAAGGGGTTAAGGGGAGTTATAAAGAAAAAGAATTCCTGTTTTTGAATTGTTACACCCACGTACTTGAAATTTGTAGTGAATGCTTCTTTAGTTGAATAGAGGTCCACTAAGAATGGACTTTACGGAAATTGACTCTTACGGGGGAGGGAGTGGGGAGTTAATGTGGCGTATTAATAAAAAAAAGTTCCCGTTTTCGAGTTTTTAGTTCTACAATAATGAAATCTTGTATGCATGTTTATTTTTTTTATTTGAAATCTGCTAAGAAGGAGTCTTTTGAAAATCTAGAGGGTTAAGAGGAAATCAAAAGCTCTAGGGGGCTTATTGATAAAAATTCCTCCGTTTTTGAACTGTTAGATTTAGACTTTAAATTTGGCAATGATGTTTATTTTGTTGAGTTGAAATCCATTAAAAATGGGTTTTGCGAAAATCCATTTTAGGTAAGGACGTTACGGGTGCTTTAAAGATAATTTTATTTCAATTTTAGATATTATAATTTAGAATTCCTGTCCTTTTTAAATTATGACACGGGAGTTTTAAGAATCTTTTTCTGTATAGTTGAACGCTTGATACTGTGACTTAGATATCAATAATTTCTATACATATATAAACGGTATATATTCATACACAACATTATGAAATACCCAGCGAAGTGGGCGGGTAACGGCTAAGAGATGTAGCCTTTATATAAGAAGAATTCCCCAATAAAATAAAAGTAGTTGTGTGTTTAATCTTGAAGCGATTAAATATATTCGCTATACATTGTGAAGAAAAAATAACTTTTTTATTAAAATTTTAATGAATGTCTCATTAAAAAAATACAAAAAAAAAGTCTCTTATATATAGTTATTTGATGTTAAAAAGAATTTTTTGATATCTGAGTATTTTTTAACCTAAACGCAAATCAAATTGTAAAAAGTGCACCTGATTTTAAACTGAAAAAATAAATCATTTTCTAAATTACTGTCTCCAAAAACAATTAATGCCCTGAAAAATAATTTAAAAAATTTAGGAGAGAATTGTCTTATACTTGGAAGTAGATAACCTAAGCATTTTTATTTTTCTCTAAATTTCGGAGCAATTAAAGAGAGATATTAAATAACACAATAACATTTTTAGAAGAATCGCTGTACTTTTTACTTTGTTTTTTGAACCCTTGATGGACTTTAATTTTTAATTTCTGGACTTTAATTTTTAATATTTGTGGTAAAAATAAACTAAATTGACGTTACGAATTTTAAAACAAATAAATTAACTAAATCCAAATTATTAAGAAAAACAATTTAAAAATATTTACTATAACTTTTTGGCGTTCTGAAGTTGTTCAATTTTCTATAAAAAATTTCTCTTTTCTAAAAAATTATAATTTGTAGCTCACAACGTCAAAATGTTTTCGGCGACAGACAGAAAAATTCATATCAGCATTATAACCAATTATTACTGAAAGAATGTTAAAAAAAACATCCTGTAATAATTTTGAAAACCAACTTTTTTTCCAAGACCAAAAGGCATAAAGTTACCAAGATGTATATAATCTCTTCATTTAGGAAATATCTTGGCAAAAAATATATAATTAATTTTTTTTCTAAAAAACGAAAACAAAATTAATATTTTAATTATTTCAAGGCAATTGTAAATAAATTTTAATTTAACAAGTGTTTTAGAATATTCGGCAATGTTCGGAACCGTGATTTTGAAAGAGTACAAACGAATATATATTTTTAAATATCTAGTGTCACTTAGGTTAGAGTGCACGTATAAATACAATAAAAAATATTTAAAGGCGATATTTTTAAAAAAAATTAACAAAGAATTACCTATATTCAAAACATTATCCTTTTATCAAAAAATGCATCTATCAGGTTGATGCATAATTATCCGGCGTTTATATCGGCGTGTTTTTCATCAGTGAAAAGTAGCGTTTTGTTTATTATTTTTGTATAAAATAATCTTCTCTATTGTTTTAGCAAAATGGGTGTCGAAATCCATAGTCATATTCACCATATTATGCTCAACCACTTCGAGAAAGGATGGAGCCGCGGTGGCCAAGTGGTCTAGGCATCGGATCAGCGCTAGAGTGTGATGAGTTCGATCCCAGTATCACTGAAGACCCACCGTGTAGGGGAGCAATACATGTTAAATCTGTCGAGAGCTCAAACGTCCTCCCGTTGGTGTGGTAGTTAGGAGAGGGGGTGCCAGCTCAGGTGTCGTCCGCGTCACTTGACCATGGTTCAAAATTACGCGAACCGTCGTCAAAAGCCCTCGTGTAGCTAAAACAGTGCGACATTAATATTCACTCACTCACTCGAGAAAGGATGGAAACAGCACAGTCATTTCGCGATCTCAACGAACTTTTTGGCAAAGGAACAATCAGCGAAAGTCAGTGTAGGGAGTGGTTTGCCCGTTTCAACCCGTTGCGATTGCTAAAAAAGTTTTGAAAATAATTAACTGAAATTTTTTTTTGTATGTTCTTTCCAATAGTAGAAGTGTTTTAACCTTCAGATTTATCAATCACTGTTTTATTATAAAATTTACAACTCCTTTTGTGTGAATATAACCACTGTTTTTTAAAGCAATTACATGTAATAACAAAGATAAAGTGCTTTAGTTTTTGTAAAAATTAAAATATCTCTTATCCTGAAGGTCATTTCAAAAATGAATAACATAGCAACACATCAGAATTTAAAAATTGAAAATCTGTTTATAAACTTTTGCTGCAGAATGGGTCACGTTTATGTTATTTTTTGTCAATTTTTACCCATTTTAGTAATAATAATTTCTTTTTCTATTCTTAATTTTAGTATATTTTTCTTAAAATGCACTAAACAAATCTAAAAACGACAAAAAAATTCCCATGCCTTCATTTTTTAAAAAAAAAACAGTTATCGCAAGTAGTCGGTTAAATAAAAAAAATTTGGAAAATATGTCATATTTTAAATTTTCATATTTTCCTTTACTTCCTTTCATTTAGAAGTTAATATTTATATTATAGCAATGATTTTTTTCAAATGCGGGTTTTTTATCATAGAATTGTTGCCTGTAAAACAAATTTACGAAAATAGTAAATTTACCTTGCAACCTGTACTGATACCAAAGGCTTAGCTAGAAGGTAAATAAAAGAGACAAGAAAACTGAATTGTCAACAGTTTTTAATGATCTAAAACGAATATAGCTTGATGTAATGTTTTCAAGGATTTACTTTCAAAGATAACGACAACCTGAAAACAGCTTGCGAGATCTATATCCTACGAATTAGAAGTTAAAGTTTTGATTCTACATGTAGAATAACACAGATTCCTTAACGATGAATTAAAACTGGGCTTTAAAAGATTTTACTGGTTACTGTAGGAAGTCTTAAGATATGCGATGTATATTTAGATAACGCTTCCCCTATACTATAGCTTAAAAAATTATAAGTTCTATAATCAGTAGCACAGTCTGATTACTCCTTTAGGTAATAGTAGTCCAGTGTTAAAAAAAAAGCTGTCTAGAAGCTCAGCTATGTTCAAATCGATGTCAATTGACATCAAAACCTTTTATAACTCAATCGCTGCTGATAAATGCTTCAGACCAAAAACAGAATTAAAATGATTACTATATTCTAATTAATGTTAATTTAACCCCTTAACTCGTTTACCCGTACATCATATGGTCTACCAAAAGTTGGCCACAACCGGTTTGCCCGTACGCTGTACGGGCACTGATATTTTATTATTTCTATCCTTAATTTGTACATATATTTGGTTCTAAGAGTGAGATTATTAGTGCTAGTGTTTTAAAGAGATGCAGTTTGTCCATGGTACTGAAATATTTCTCATTCTGGAATTTTTTTTATAGTGAGAAAAAAGGCGGGAGTTTTTCATTGAAGAAGGCGATTTAGATTTTTGAAAATATTCTATAAAGAACTGAGATTTTCAAGGCAATCTGCAATTTGATGCTTGAGAAGAAATGAAAATGGAAAGATAATTTAAAAAAGTCGATATTATCTCGGTTCCCATAGCAATGTAAGACTTAGTATTACACCATGCTTCAAATTGTGTGTGCATGTATATTTGCAAACACACAAATTCCTCACCCGTGTGAAGAAAGAACATGAAATTTTTTTGTAAGTGGGAGAGAAATTCTTTTAAGATGTATGGAAACATTCTTCATAGCATGCAAAGTGTTCTTGTGAAAAGCAAACATTTGGGAGTTTATGTGCTTCACAATTATAAAATAAAATATAGTGTGAAATGAATTGAACATTAAAATAAATTTCTACCATTTTCACAATCTATTAATTATTATGCTTAGTTATATGCAATAAGTGAATTTATCTCTTTTTCGAAAATTTTCGGCCAAAAAATTGATTACTTAAGGAGGCTTTATTCAGTATAAAAAAGAAAAAATAAATTATATTGATTTTATTAAACTAATATTATATTAAAAATGTGTTTAATTTTTTGTATGTTACGAAATCTATTATAATTATATTTTCAGAAAGAAATATGAAAAATAAAAAAAAAGAAATTTTAAGATTTGTACCTGACAAAAGTTTAATAACGATAAAGAGAGATCGATAACAGTAGAAGGAAATGTTGGAAGATGTTTCCTATAAACTGTTGAAAATGTATTGAAACTAATATTTGTGTATTATTGTATGAGTATTATATATATGCCCTTTAATGCAAATCTACAAATAAAATAATCCCACTAAACTATGGAAATTGTTATATAATAGAGACAAAAAAAAAACGCAGTTTATACCAACTCTTCTATAAAAAAGCAGAAAAAGAACCTGTCTATCTTTATTATACTCAAATTTTTATTTTTATTACTTTTTTTTACTTCGTGTCTGATAAAAAGTATACGCTATTTGCATTAAAATGAAGGCGAGAAACTTGCATTCGAAATAACTAGAAAATAATTTCATTAAATAAATTGCAAAAGTATGTGAAATACACTGCAAAATGATACTTGAAAAAATAAATATTGAGAAAAAACTGTTGAGACATTTTATTTCAGACATTCAAAAAGAATTTCGAAACTTTTTTACGATTGAATTTAATACCACGTTTTTATTAAAATGCTTCTACCGGAATCAAAAGAAAAGATAATTTTTGGATGTTTTTCGATGCATCTAGTTTTATGTTACTCCTTCGAAAACAGGAGCATTATTTCCTTTTTCAAAGGGCGAGATTAATAAATTGTTTTCTTTCTCTCAATATATAATTTGGGAATCCTGAAATCCTCTTTTTTTCCCTTGAAGATTTATGATTTTGTATTTGAAAACTGGAATTTTTAAGAATAATTGCTTTTAGATTCTATTTGAAATACCTTCGCTCCCTAATTTTGTCATGTTTATAATTTTTTTAATTTGCTTTTATACAAATAAAGTAGTATGATGTTACAATTTATTTTCAGAAAAAGGACATTCCTATATGGATATTTTTTAATGGTTAATTAATCATAAAAATAATCTAACTATGATTAGAAACAAGAATTATAATTTTAATTACCATTAAAATAATTAATTATAAATTTAATTTTAATCATCATACATTAATAAATGGTGGTACATACATATTAGTACTAACTGGTATGCAAAACTTAAGAAGGAATTTGATACTGTGTTGTGTTTAGCGATTGACCACGAAATTAAAGAAATGAACTACGAGTGTTTAAGATAAATAAGGGTGCTCAACTGAGAAAAAGAATTATTCACGTGAAAATATCTAAAAATATGGATCATTTGAAAGTAAATAAAAAAGTGCTACAGTTTTATTTACGATTTTTACGTACATTTCCACACTTTTTAAAGAAGAGATAAAAAGCCGTTTTAAGAGGATCATTTAACATTCAAGGGAGTTTTAAAAGTAATCCTAATTGGTGTATTTTTGAAAACAGACATATACTATGCAAATTTTTAGAGCAAGTGTCCTTAGAATTGAAAGTAAAATATTTCTGCATTAATTGTTAAAAATTAATTCTAATTTTGTTAAAACCTATTCATTTTTCTAAAGGTTTAATCCCTTAAGAGGTCAGTTTTTTTTTTGTCCAAAATAATCCAAAAAAGGGAGCATTTTTTATGCATATGACTAAGCATAATATACATAACAGAATGCAAAAATGGAAGAATTTTATTTTAATTTCCAGTTTTTAAGTTTTTACACTATTTTTTTTAGTAATGTGGGAACACAACCCCCCCCCCCTAAATGTTTGCTATTTATAAGTACAACCTGCATTCTATGAAGAATGGTGGCCGCGGTAGCCAAGTGGTCTAGGCATCGGATCGTGGCTAGCATGTCATGAGTTCGATCCCAGTACCACTGAAGACCTGCTGTGTAGGGGAGCGATGCACGTAAAATCTGTCGAGAGCTCAAGCGTCCTCCCGTTGGTGTGGTGTGGTAGTTAGGAGAGGGGGTGCCAGCTCAGGTGTAGTCCACGTCACTTGACCATGGTTCAAAATTACGCGGACCGTCCCCAAAAGCCCTCGTGTAGCTGAACAGTGGGACGTTAATATTCACTCACTCACTCATTCTATGAAGAATGTTCCATGTATCTTAAAATAATTTCCCTCATAGTTACAAAAAAATTTCATGTTCGTGCCTCTTTTTCATACGTTCAGGATTTTGTGTGTGTGTTTGTGCGTATATATATGCATACATAATTTGAACATGGTGCAAAAAACTAAGTCTTATATTGCTATGGCGGCAGAGGCAATATCGACTATTGGATCATTCTTACCTTTTCATTTCCTCTCAAGCAACAGATTAAACGTTGCCTTGCCAAACTCTATTCTTTATCGAATATTTTCGAGAATCTAAATTCCTGCCTTCCCAACGAAAAATTCCCACTTTCACCACAAAGAAAATCCCGGATGAGAAATATTTCAGTACTTTCGACAAACTGTATTCTTAAAAACACTACCACTGATAATATCACTCTAAGAATTAAAAGTATGGGCAAATCAAAAATAAAAAGAAGAAAATATCAGTACCCGTACACCATACGGGCAAACCGATGTGTTGCCAGCTTTTGGTAGCCCGTATGGTGGACAGGTAAACCAGTTAAGGGGTTAATAAGAAATTACGAGACCACTTGAGAGAACTAGAACATTTTATATCAAATCAGAATTATTATAAAGCGCATGCTTTAGTTTTTCGAGAAAGCATTATCTGAGGAGCTGTATAGGTTTTGAATTGTTATCCACGATTTATTTAAAAAGTTTTTTGAGTCCAAAGTGAGAACAATTTTATTTTTCAAGTATGCTGATAAATCCGAAACAGAAATAATGAAGCATTCTGAAACTAATATATTCACAATGTTCTCATTAGACAAGATATTCAAATGAAATAAATGAATTTGAGGAGAAAGATATTGACTGCATAATGCGATGGACAAATGACTTACAAAAGACAAATTATATCTACTATCAGACTACTATATCTCTGACTTGGTGAAATTCAGAGCTTATATTCGGCAATTTAGATGGTTCTTGGAAACCAAGGAGCTGTTACACCATGCTCTAGCTAGTTTTAATAAATACCGTTCCACACATGGAAGAGCAGGCTGCCTTCTTCTCTCAAAGTATTAAAGACAAACTTGATAGGTTCAACATTGTTTATGTTGTATTTGTAGATTTAAAAGAACCTGTGACACCATCTGGAAGTCAAAGCTGTAAAATAATTGTCTAGAAACACGTCATTGGCAAATCCTGCACCTTTCTAAGGAATTTCTCATTCAGTGCTACAAAAGGCAAGCAGTTAAACAACTGCTTACGGGTCTCAATCTAGGAGCAGTGTCAAGTTGTATGCCTTTTAACACATACTTTGATGATATTATAAGCACCTTGGTTGATAAGAACATAAATGTTTTAATTTATACATATAACATTGTCTTGTAGAGCTGCAAGTAAGAGAAAAATCAGCAGAAGCTATTTAAAAAAAATCCGAGCAGCACTCCTACAAAACCACTCCTAAAATTATAACACGTTTGTTAACATTGAAAAAAATATACCAGATACTCTCATTATGTCACAAACCATTACCTCTACAGATGTTCTACAACAACATTGCTATCCCAAGTAGCTAGAATACCAAATATCTAGGCATGAATTTTCATTGCAAATTCATTTAGACGACATCAAAGAAAAAAATGGAACAGAAAATGTTTCTGCTTAAGCCCTTAGAGAAAGTTAGACCAGTCAGTGAAACTTTTACTCAGTGCACCGCTTTCAAAATTTTTATTAAAACTTATTGCAAAAATGTATATAATTACAACGTCCCATCAAAGCCAAACAAACTGATTATAGCGAATTCAAAATCATACCCTTCATCTGGTCAATGGCTTAACGAAATCTACGTCATTTGATGATTTGCTACTATATACTAGTGAAATGACCATTCAATAATACACTAAGACATCAGCACTGAAACTTTACCAGAGACTTATTTGGTTGCCACATGGTGCCCAATGGGCTAACTCCAACCTTTTTCTCCACAAGCTGATGACTAGAAGGGTTTCTTAGAGGCTGTCAGACTGAAAAAAGATGGGACAAGGATTCATCTCAATTGCATTACGAAGAAACCGATACAGTATTTTTGTTTTCTCGTCTAATTAAAAATCTTGATGAATTGTTGGACTACCTCCATTTATGTACGTAATGCATGTCATAAATAAAGATAGATATTTTTAATACGGTATCCTTCTCCAAATGCATCAGTTCTACTGCGCAATTGATGCGGATCTCCTTTCTATATACCGGGTGTCCATAATTAAACGACCCTACTTCAAAATTGTGTACAGACGAAACTATTGTTCAGAAAGTTGTAAAATTCTGTGTACGCCATAAAGAAGAGATGGGAATTTGTATGAGCGAGTAAAAAAATTAGTTCAATATTTCGCCACTAGAGGGCGTTTTTAATGAAAATCTTATTTAGCATACATTAATACTTAGCATACATAAAAAACAGTTTACAAATTTTGTTACAACAATAAAGGCTCAACATGATGACCATCATTTTCAGCTACTATTTGAAATCGTAAGATAGCATGTTCCACCGTTGACCACAGTGTGTTCTGGAAAATGTTAAGAACATGTCGTGAAATACTGTCTTTGAGATCAGGTAAAGTTCTTGGTTGATCACAACTTAACAGCTGTTTTAAATGGCACCAAAGCCAAAAGTCACATGGATTGAGGTCAGGCGATCGGGAGGCTACAGATGACGCAATTGGCAGCTGATCACATGTTCTTCTGTGAAGTGATGTTTGAGAATGTCCTTAACACAACGTGTAATGTGTGGAGGAGCTCCATCTTGCATAAAAATTATGCGTGAAAGGCACTGACGTGCTTGCAGATAGGGAATAATTTTATTCCGTAATAACGATGCATATCACTGTCCAGTGATAGAACATGTTACTGGACCTCCAGCACCTATTTCCTCGAAAAAATACGGGCCAAGAATAAAAGACGTGGAAAACCCACACCACACCGTTACTTTTGGTGAGTGTAGTGGAACTTGTAAGGTGGAATGCGGATTGTCTGTTTCCCAAATTCGGCAGTTGTGAGTATTCACCGAACCGTCCAAATGAAAGTGTGCTTCGTCAGTCCAGAGGATATTCCAAGGCCATTCTAGATTAACTTCCAAACGAACAAGAAACTGCAGCGAGAACAGATGTCGAGTCTCGAAATCCTGTGGAAGCAATTCCTGCACAAGTTGAAGCTTATATGGATAGTAACGGAGGATGTTTCGCATGATCTTCTGGACAGTTAAACGAGGGAGATCCAATGCTTCTGCCACACAGCGAACATTTGTACTAGACTGCACGTTGGATGCTTTGTCTTCTTCCACCTGAAGTGCAACTTTCTCTATTGCTTCTGCAGAAACAGGTTTTCTTCCTCTTCCAGAACGAACATTCGACGATCCTGTTTCTTCAAATTTTGTTACCATTAATTGAAGATTTTTAGCAGTCATTGGACCTTTTCGCATCCGAAATTTCCGTAGAGCAACTATTGCAGAATTATCGTTTTGATAGAATAACTTTACTAACAACGCTCGATCTGGTAAACGTAATGGCATTCTGATTAGCAATACCGAGCACACTGAAAATAAACTAATCTCCCGTGAAAGTTTATTGCTTTCATAACAGTTGCTGTGTGACGTCGAAAAAATTTGCATATTTTCGTCTTCCTTTGTGTAAATCCTTTGAAAATTAGTCATCGAAGAAGTTTAATTAATGTTTGCAGTTCATTTTAGAGATTGTGTTTTTTAATGAGTATCAGTTGTTGTATTACCGTGTCCTGTGGATAAAAAAAGCGATAAAATACAAATAGAAAATCGGTAATAAATGTGGCCTTCATTCAAAAGCGCCCTCTAGTGGCGAAATTTTGAACTGATTTTTTTTATTCGCTCGAACAAATTTCCATCCCTTCTGTATGTCGTACACAGAATTTTACAACTTTTTGAACAATAGTTTCGTCTGTAGACAATTTTGAAGTAGGGTCGTTTAATTATGGTCACCCGGTATAACTACACCAGATCCTATCGAAATTGCGCTGTAGAGGAATCATTGGCAGCTCTCTATATATATCAATAGAATCGATTGGGAAGCATTCTGCACGATTAAAATCTATTAGACCATAAGTGGTATACGTTAGAGGGATGTTTTTCACCATGTTCATATCAGCAGAGGAACATCTACCTACTGAAACACGATGAGCATCAAGAAATGGCTACTCTTGACTCAATAGATAACTAATATTCCCTCGTTAAGTATTTTATTTATTCCTGATCAATAAAATATGATATATAATGTTTCATTTTAAGGAAGTAATGAACAAAAACTAGATGCTTATTTTAAAGAAATACATAAAAACGAATATATTTAAGATTTTATGTAGAAAATAATATGTGCAAAATTTCAAATAATTTTATTCACGAAAATTTAATTGACGAGTAATTAAAATATAAAAAGAAAGCTTTTAAAATATTTCAAACTCTTTTTGTAGTGAAATTTAAATGCAACTTACAGCTATTAACCCCATTTTTCTTCGATTCAAATATTTAAGACTTTTATATTATTTAACTTTAGTTTCTCTAATAACAATGCGACACCAAAACGAAGAAGATGACATATTTATCAAGCACCATTTATTGTAATTAAATCCCTTGCTAGAGAAAACCTTCAGGAAATATTTTTAACAAAAAATTATTAAAAGAAAATTAGTTTTTTTTTATCAAAAGAGAGAGCTTAGTTAAATTTTCTATTCTCAAGAAAGAAAGAATAATTAAAGCTATTCAGATTGCTGAACTTGTAGAGAACACTTTGAAAATGTTTTTCCATTACTAAATAAAGAAAATAACTTCAACTATGAAAGCAGAGTTATTGACTTTATCGAAGCAGATTGTTTTGAAATAACGATGTTATAAAGAGCTGAATAAGAGATTTGTAAGAGGTTATAAGAAGATTAATATATGAGGTTACACAAATATTTTTCTAGATTAATTCCTTAATGCCGCGCGCGCGCGCGCGATACAATAATCTTTACATATAAGCAACAGTTTATAATTCTGGTCTACGGTCAGATGACGAGGGAAAATTCATATACGGTAGATTGGTTTCCAAAACTCTACACGCATTACATAAAAGCTTAAAGGAGGAATTCAAAAAAGAAAATAGAATCTAATTTATTATTAAGTTTTTTTGCAGTATATTTGAGAAAAAAGACGAACATTCTAAAAATTTTTAAAATCTTAAGCTGATAAGTAAGTTGTATTATTACTGTTTATTTTATAAAGATATTTATATGGGACCATTATTCCGACTTTAATTTATTGTAATATTATTAAAAAAATGTCGTGCATTTTAATACTAAATTCTAAACTGTGCTGAATCCAAATACTGCTGTTATTAATAAGGAAAAATGCAACTTGACTAATTTTAGTAAAAAAAAAACCCGAGGTAATTCCGCCACATAAAAATTTCTACAAAACAATTTCTACACATTATACTTACTATTTTAAAAATTTCTACTCATTAGAAAGCTAAATAACTAGAAATATTTAATATTTTGTTTTTATTACGAAATATTTTTTTAAATATTTTTGCAACAATTACTCATATTAGCAAGATAGATCCCCCCCCCCTGTAATTATTGGTATTTTTATTGTTTATAAAAATTATCAGTCTTAATTCTAGTCAACCCACAGAAGTTAGCGGCTTCCAAAGAAATTTTTGCTGTACTGAAATCAAAGAAAAATGTACATATCTACAGTATAACAATCACAAAAGAAAATGAATAATTAAAAAACTAAGAATAAATTACTATAAAACCAAAATAAATTTTTACGAGGCGTCAGGGTCACTTTTCCACTCAGGTATGCGATAAAGCTTTGGGGCTCCAAGTTGGGTACAGAAAATTGATATTACAGCAAATGCCACCCCTGAATCGTGAAAAGCTGCATTAAAGTGAAGCTTGAAATGAGCATCTACTATGGGACCATTGAATATTAACGTCCCACTATTTAGCTACTTGAGGGCTATTGGCATCGGACCTCGTAATTTTGAACTATGGTCAAGTGACTAGGAACCTGAGCTGGCACCACCTCTCCTAACTTCTACACCACTCAGCAGAGAGGACGTTGAAGCATAAACATATTTGTGAATCACCCCTCTGCAGTGGGTCTTGGCCAGTACTGAAATGAACTCATCCATGCCAGCCATGAGTCAGGTACCTTGAAACCAAGCACAAATTATCGCAGCCAACGATCTACTTTGGAAAGAAGAACATAGGTTGATGTGCATTTATCAAATTAATACTATAAGAAAATTGATTATTGTGATATAAATTTGAAGTGATTTGCAATGATCAAATCTCATCTCGAAGAAAACTTTTGTTGTACCAGTGCAGTGACAATGACTCAACAAGGAATATAAATGTCTAAAAGTAAAAGATGGTAAAACGCGATAAGCAATCAATAAGTTGATAATTGATAAGTTAAAAAAACATTTCCTACAATAACGTATACTCTATAATGAAATTGCAAACGATTTCAATAATTTTCAGTACTAATTCACAAAAGGATGGGTGGGTGGTTCGTGATGCCGTAAGGTAAGAAATGAACAAGAGTGGCCAAACCATGCGACTATCCTTCCCTTACGGCTGCCACTTGCCAGTCCTGGATACGGTGGGTCCATAGGTGGTGGATAATGGAAAAACTCTCCAAACAGCAAAAACAAAGAAAGAGAAAAAAGTAAGAGAGTACGAGTAAAGTAAAAAATCGCTCTCGAACCAAAACTTACAAGGTAAGAACTGAAAGATGGTGGTGCTCTAGAAATAGTGATGGGGGGGGGGAGCAATTTAAAGTGCCTGGATCACCGGGGAGTTTAAAAAGGAACCTGCGAGGCGTGTCTGGAAATCAAATACCGTTTCGTTCCACTGTGGCCACATCGGTAGTATTGCAGTTTAACGCTTGAGCATTGAGCACACGTGTCTTTGGTTGATCACCAATCCAGCGACACCATTATAGTCGGATTGTGTTGGTTTTACAGATGGAAGTAAGTGATCAGAATCTTTTAGACGATTGCCGATCACGCTGACTGGGAAGTGCGTTCTGTAATCTGTTTTTTGAACTCAAGAAATGTTAAGCCAGTTTAAATTCATAGATAATTTGCAAAGATTTAAAGTGAAAATTTAATGAGTGATGGAATGGTAACAAAGTGGAATCTGCAATTCAATGATGGGTTCACCAATGTTTATAACGAAGCATGGAGAGCACGGCCTTCTGTTGTCAATGATGGTTTGGAAGAAAAAAATGAATAAAAAAATTCGTGAAAACTGAGTTCCTATGGCAAATAATCTCATTCATTCAGCAATTCTGGTTTTAAATCTCGGATGTTTTTCAGAGGGGTTTTGCGAGATGCAGTTGCCCTCCCCAGAACATTCCAGGCATGCTCTATATGGATAAGGTCTGGAGATCTAACTGGTCATTCCATTCGGCGAATATCCTCACTTTCCAGAAAATCGTCGTCCAGACTCTCCATATCCAGGCTTGTCTCTGGTTCTCTCCATATGAAAGTACAGCGAGAATATATTGAAGAGAATCAGGTATATATATATACTTGTGCTATGCCTGCCGTGCAACGTCCTAGAGATCGGTCATTACAATAGCTAAGGCATGATTATTTGGGCAGGCATCACTTTGGACGGGCGCACACACCGTTATGTCTTTGCAAGAGGTAGCGTGACTGCTGTGAGGTATAGGGATGAGGTCTCGGAGCCCTATGTTCACCTTTTAACTGGTGCAGTTGGTCCATATTTCATTTTAATGGATGACAACGCGAGACACACATAGAGCTCCTCTGGGAGACGATTTTCTGGAGAGTGAGGATATTCACCGAATGGATTGACCAGTTAGATCTCCAGACCTCATCCATATAGGTCATACTTGGAACGTTCTGGGAAGGGCAACTGCAACTCGCGAAACCCCTCTGAAAAGCATCCAAGATCTAAAACCAGAATTGCTGAATGAATGAGGTTAATTGCCACAGGAACTCATAAATTCCCTTATTTTCGGTATAAAATCACGGTGTGAGGCCTTTTTATATGAAAGAGGGGACCATATTCCCTATTACCAATTTTTTTTGTTATATTCTTCAACTGCAGTTTTTCATACCTTCCGACTTCGATGAGTGTTGAGCACGATCATGCATGTGTATTTTAACTGTTGAATGATTATTTTTATGTATCATATCAGCCCTATATACATACCAAATTTTATTAAAATCTATCCAGTAGTTCTAGAGATAATTGACAAAATCTAAAAATTCTTTTAATTTTGAACATCCGGAAACCAGTATATATATATATCCTTAAAAAGAACTTTACTTTTTTTCAATTCAATTTTTAAAGCCAGATTCGTTTGAGGAGGAATACTTAATTAAAAACTCCAGCTATTCAATTATATTATCAAACGAATTATATATATATATATATATATATATATATATAAGGAGGTTGAGTAAATATATATCAGTTTTGTATTAAATTCCCAGGTCTTTAATGTATTTGAAATAAAATGTTTTAAATTTTGTGAAACATTACAAAAATACCGAAATCTTATTACGCTTAAATATTGCTTCATACTGGAGGCAAACATTAAAGTAAACATCTAAAAATAGATATATTTTCTCTTTTATCGATTTTCTTATTTCGCCCGTCTGATTGCGACTATTCATAAATTCAATTCAGATTCAACTTTTTTTTACTAAATGTACTTCTGTGTAGGAAGTATACAAATATATTCTCTGTTTTTATAAAAAAAATAAGCAAACCCAATCATAACTTTAAAAAAATAGCTTGTCTTCTTTACTTATGTAAAATAGTAATTTTAAATTTAATCGCAAAAATTTCGAAAGAGTGTTTTAAAAATTATCAATCTCATTGATCTGAACATGAAGAGATACATATAAGCAGTAAAAAAAAGTCTTCCTTTTTAAGTATATTGACCTAGATAAATATTAAATACATTATCACAGATTTTTTAAGGAATAGTTATTTTATGAAAACGTAGTATTTATAACCAACAAATTTTTAGTAAGGTAGTTAATTTATTATTTTATAAATTCTTATTTTAAAAGAAAGCAATTTATATCAACATTTTTGATAAGATATCAGTAAGAAATAAAAGTATCTGATGGTAAGATGATCTAAGGCGAAGCACTGCCATAAAGCGAATATTTCTCTCTCATCAATTCACATTTCCTATATTTTTCATTGATAAATTATGTTATATAATTAGAATACTCTTTTTGACATATCTCATGCAATTGCAATCAATATCTTTCATAAATTATTATTGTTTTCATGGGTTGCTTTCTTCATTGTTTTAACGCATAGGTTCTCAAAGTAGTTCCTACATACCTTAAGGGGTTCGTGGTGAATTAAAATTAATTTGGCGGTACGTGGACAACAATAGGGGGTCCTCGAAAGATTTAATATAAAGTAAAGTATTTGTAACCCATTTCCATTGATATGAAATTAAAATAAATCAATAATGTTTTTACGTGTTATAAAATCGTAGAGTAAAATAAAAGTAAGTGTAAGCATCGCATGGTGGAATGTCAGACCGATCGCGAACACGGCCGTCTATACAGGTTTGAATATTAAGGAAACATCGCCGCTACATGCAATATCTTGCCTAAAATATATGGTAGTATAAAAGGGTCGTGAACCTAGTCAACAGTTGAGATTTGTTTTGTATGTGATCCTGATATGTGTGAAGTGAATGCAGCAATTTTTTCTTAGTTTTAAATAGTAAGCATTGTTAATATATTTGCATTGTTACAAAGATAGCCACCTCATTGATTCACCCATCTCATTGGGAAAAAATATGTTTCTATATTTTAATTCAAAAGTTATAATTTGAATATATACTACTTCAGATACCCAATGTTTTACTTAATTTATATTTTTATGCAAGCACACACACATACCATTCAGATAATCAAAGTTAAATTTGTCATTTTCTATTATGATTTAAAATATAGTTTTTTTCACTTGAGGGTTCATGGGCACTTATTGAGAGCCACTGCTTTGACGTAACTATAATGAGGTAATTGAATTTTTCTTATACCCGAAAGTTAGCAAAGATATATCTTTTGATGAGTACTAGTTTTAATCGAAGTATGGTAACCAGTTAAAGCTTTAGATTTATTTTTAAATTATGATTCTTAAGAGATGGTAAACTTGGTACTTTTTTTAAAGTGTGGAGAGTCTACCTTTTTTATCTTCTTAAGGTATTCAACTAGCCCTTTTTTATGATTTTATTTTATAGACCATCTTATTAGCTTTATAAAAATACCAAGTTTATTATTTTTCGTTCACTAGAACAAAAACTACAAGTGTTTTGGTAAAAGAAGATGCTATTACTTTAAGCAAGACATCATACTTTAAAACGCGTTTTACTCGAAAGATGTTTTTTTGAAAATGCTCCAACGCGGGAACAGAGATTGCTCAAAAAGTTTTGAAAATAGTTAACTGAATTTTTTTTGTTGATGTTCTGCATAATAGTAGAAGAGTTATAACCTTCAGATTTATCAATCACTGTTTTATTACAAAATTTACAGTCCCTTATGTTAATATAATCACTGTTATTTTAAGCAATTTCATATAACAACTAAAAAACACTGGTGTCCAAAAGTTAAGCATAAATCGTAAAATGCGAAAAACATGGAGTAAATATTCTTAAAATTACTTCAAATTTCTTGCGGATATTAATTGGGTGAAGAAGAAACATTGGGTTTATGCAAAACTTTTCAGTCGACTACGAACTGCGCGAAACACCGGCGCATGTCGGAACGCGGAGAAACCGATTCACGTAGCATAAGCAGTTCATTCAAGTTTCATGCAACTTATGTGCGAAGGAACGCAGTTAACCATCAAACAAGGTGAAAGATGGCACAAACACGACAATTGGACATGTTTACGAAAGGAAGAATCGTGTTGGAATGCTGGAATCCTCACGATCACAAACCGAAGTGTCTCGAACTCTGAATGTGGACCAGTCTGTGATCTCAAGACTGTAGCAGAGGTTTCAAAGAACGGGAGATGTTACCCGACAACCAGTATCAGGTCAACCAAGAGTCACAACCCCTCGCCAAGACCGATATCTGGTAATAAGTGCGCGACGTCAGAGGGGACAGTACTGCCAGAGCACTGGGTTCGGCGCTCACAGTCGCCACAGGAATACGAATTTCGAGACAAACTGTTTACAGGAGACTCAATCATGCTGGCCTGTATGTCAGAAGACCAGCAGTTTGCATTCCCCTCACGTCTGCGCATAAACGCGCTCGTTTGAACTGGAGTTTGAAACATCAACATTGGAGTGTGGGAGAGTGGGCCAATGTGATGTTCAGTGACGAGTCCCGGTTTAGTCTGAGTAGTGATTCTCGGCGGGTAACGATTTGGAGAGAACGTGGAACACGTTTTGAACCAAGAAACATAACGGAAAGACATCATTTTCCTTTAAGGGGAGTAATGGTATGGGCAGGCATCATGATGGACGGCCGCACAGACCTCCATTTCTTTGACACGGGGTCTGTGACTGCTCAAAGATACAGAGACGAAATTCTTGAGCCTTATGTTCACTTGTTTCGAGGTTCTGCCGTCATGACTTCATATTCATGGATGATAATGCGCCATGTCACCGAGATTGATGACTTCCTTGAAACGGAAAACATCCAGCGCATGTCGTGGCCTGCGAACTCCTCTGATTTAAATCCTATCGAGCATGTATGGGATATGCTCGGGAGACAAATTGCAGCTCTTTCGCACCCACCAAGCTCCATTACAGAACTGAAGAATCTCTCCAAGAAGATTGGAACCGTTTGAGCCCACAACTCAATCACCATCTCATATCAAGTATGGTAAATCGCTGTGCAGCGTGCCTGGCTGTCAGAGGTGACCACACGCCTTATTAAACTGCAGCATCAGAATTTTATTTAATTTTTTTCTTTCATTTTTTCTTTAAAGTGTGAATCCTTGCTATGCTCAGTTTTCTTTCAAACTGCTACTTTGGATAATAAAATTAATTATTATCATTCTTTTGATTTGCTTCCTTATTTTATAACCATTTTACACTCGTATATCACGTTTCCTACCATTCTGATTTACAGTTCCTTCTTTATTCACATAATTATCAATTATGCTTAACTTTTGGACACCAGTGTAAGTGTTCTAGTTTTTGTAAAAATTAAATTATCTCTTATTCTGAAGGTTATTTCAAAAATGAATAACATAGAAACACATCAGAATTGAAACATTGAAAATTTGTTCATAAACTTTTTGTACAGAATGGGCCCCGTTTATGTTATTTTTTATAAATTCTAACCAATTTTTTCCCACATTTTATTAATAATAGTTCGTTTTTATCTTCTTAATTTTAACATATTTTTCTTAAAATGCACTAAACAAATCTAGAAACCACGAAAAAAAAAATCTCCATATCTTTATTTTTTTTAAAAAAAGTTGTCGCAAGTAATCTGATGCCTTAATCTATACTATGAACAAGAACGCTATAAAGTGGTAACTCATGACTAAGCAGATTAAAAATTGATGAATTAATGATACAATTACCCAACGCTTACTTTATACAGTTTTGAAATTTCATATGTAGATGACAGAAGTTAAGATAAATTGATAGAAATCCCCCCGTATTATTCTTTAATTAAATTTTCTACAGTTGAAAATCATCGAGCACTTTCAATCGCAGGTAGCTTTACAGAAAAAAACTGGAGTATTCCTTACACTTGAAAGAAGGGTTGTTATTTTGAATTTTAAGGAAATAGACATACCAATAATATAAAAGAAAAAAAACTACTGGTAAGCAATAAATTTATGGTAAAATACTGTAGGAAATGAGGTTTTTTTTCCTTCTGAAATCTTAAAAGAGAAGATTCTACGCAGAACAGGGAATATTTTCAATTTTAGTTCATTTTTCTCGAAAACTGCATGTGGTAAGGCTCTGTTGGCAGGGGGCTCGCCTCCCCCCCCCCTTCATATAAAGAGATTGATGCACTTTTAATCTGCACTGAGTCAGTCCTTAGATCGACATGTTTTGAAAGTGAGATGCTAGCTGAGGTGTCATATTCGTCACTTGAACATTGTTCAGCATTAGGAGGCCCAGCGCTATTAGTTACTTTGTATCTTCAAAAAGCAACGTTGTTAAATAATCAATAAACCACAAGTTATGAAAATTTTTAAGAAAAATCTGAAAAGTTTAAAAATGACAAGGAGTTGAAATCTTAATTCAGAATATATACCAGGAATACATACCAAAATGTTTATTTATGTATAACGAATTCTCAATATAAAAAAAATCAAAATTTTTTAAGTGTCTAAAATACAGTCTAATAGAGAAGCAATATTATGGAAATTGTAGTTTGATTTTCATATGGATTTAGCCTTAATTTATTTCAATAAAAAATTAACAGACTACTCAAGTGAAATAAATTGACCAGTTTACTTCGAAGTTACGTATACAAGATTATAAGCGTCGTTTTGCTCATGATTTTCACAAAACACACTAATTAATTACAGTACACATTTCTTTTTTAATTTCATATAGTAATTATATGGATCATACAAATGAATATTTCTAAGAACAGCTCTTTTTTCTCAATAGAAATTGTTGGCGGAATGAATTTAATTTAGAATGAACGTCATTTATAAGGAATTTTAAATGAATAATAGAGGGCTATTTAGTCTATTATCAACATTTGTTAGGCAACTGGAATATCTTGGTAGAATGGACAAAAAGGAATGCATATATTAGTTAAAGATATACAATATAAGCAAAAATGAAATCAGGAAAAAAAACACTTTAACTCTTTTGTAATGGTGCCTTAACTGAACATCAAAAACAAAATCCTAATATAGAATTTTTTTTTTTTATAATGAAAAAAGTGCTTCAATATTATACCATTTCTTGCACTTTTAATTCATATAGATGGAGATATTTTGTTATACACTCATTTATCTGTTTAAATGAATCCATTTCTTTCTCCAAATGGATCGATTCAATTGAAAGAAATATTCTTTTCCTATTCTTGAATGCCAAATAGGCGTAGAAATTATTTTTTAAGTGAGGAATATGAGTATAAATTTAATATGTATAAAAAATTTAATAAGCAAATAAGATGAAACTCTTGAGCTTACTATGTACGATAAACACCAAACAATATTAATACATCAAGCATTCTTCTATTTTAATAAAGGTTCTGAATTTGTGTCTCATTCTTTAAAAGCCATTGCTCAGTTCTTAAGGTATTGAAATACTAGAAATTTATTTACAAAATATTTTCCATATAAAGGTCGAACAAGTAGGAACAAATTATGAAGAAAAAAAATGCAAAATATTTATTTGTTTTCTTAAAAAATAATTCAATTTGTGTTTGTCATTAAATGTATTAAAAGGCATATTTATAAGAGAAAATTTGAATTCTGTTAAACTTGAACGTCTGTGCATATTTCTAATAATGCATTTACGAGATGAGATTATACTATGTGACAGAGCAGAATTTTATTGATACAGTAATCTGTTTCTCAGCTTGAGAAATCACCTGATCTAGAGTTACACTTCAGATTTTTTTAAAAGTCTAGTTTTCTGCTCTAGATCATAGGTTCTCAACGAGGGCGATAACGCCCCTTTGGGTGCGTTTGAGGCTTTCAGGGAGGGGGACAGTAACAGACCCAGAAAAAATTAGGGGCGTTGAGATGGCATGGAGGGGCTTGGGCCAATTAACCAGATATAGTCTAAAAAAGACTAAAAAAGTACGTTGATTATGTACTAACAAAAGTAAACTTGAATACTGCTTACCTTATGTTGATTGTATGTATTTAAATCATTTCTTATCACATGTACGAAAATTCACATATTTCGGTAGTTCAGGAAGTGGATGACAAACTTAAAGATTACATTATATTCAGACCTACATTAAATTGAATGATATAGTGCATTTTAATTTCTAAGTGCACGTGTTGTCTTTGTCTGTGAACAGTAGGAAAAATGTTTCGTTCACTGCATTTTATTACGTATATTATCGAAGAAATATAATTAAATATGTTAACCAGGAATTAACATGTGATTCTTTAAAGGCTGAAACTGTCGATTTATATTTATTTTGAAAGCAATAGTTTATTATGGATTATTTCGTATCATCAAAACTCCTGCCTATCTTTATAACAGGTAAGCTAAAATTTTTATTCCACTCTTTTAATTGAAGAATAAATTCAGTAACGTTTCAATTCTAACAATATCCTATCTGTGACTAATATACATAATATTACACATTTAAATATATTTGTGGTAATAGGTATTTCAGATTTGCAAGTAAAAAAGTTGGGGCTTTAGAAAAAAAATTAAATTGAAAAATATATTCTATTAGTAATAAAATATTTTTAAAGAAATTTAACTCTTGTTTTCAACATGTATTATGTACAGTCTTATTTCTCTAGAGTGGGAGGGGGCGGTATCGAAATATTCACTAGAAAAGGGGGCACCAGTTCAAAAGAGGTGGGGAACCTATGCTCCAGATGGTGACAGCGGAGAAAACATGAGTTTCTGTTGTTCCAGTCTTTTTCACTTCCCGAGAATTTCCGGAAAATCCTAGGAGTATAACAGTCATTACTGGGACTCTATAGAGAATGCACCACAATTTCAAAAAATCTAAAATCAAGCTATTTTTAATTGGTATCAATAATAATGATATAAAAAACAAGCATACCCATGAATACCAGATTTATATAATGAGCTAAAAATACAAGTAAATCTATCCATTATCCATTTCTAAAGTGATTTGAGAAAACAAAAGTAATCTATGATTTTATTACTCAACCTAGTTAATTGTTAACAACATGGAAAAATTTTATATCTCAAGAAATTTTGCCAATTTAAAATCTCGAAAAAAATTTCACATACAAAAAATAACTACTCAAATTAATGTTCTTTTTATTGATTCGCATGCGTTTCTAACTTCTTTAATGTTGCTAATAAGAGATAAATATTAAAAATTACTTGAAAATTTATTTGCATCTGGTGTATCGATCACTTCAGTTAAAATTACTGACTATTGTATTTGTGTGATTTTATTTGTATGACTGAAATTTTTTGCTTACGGAATTACTATATATTTTTGTTACATACATATAACTAAATATTAATGGAAGAATCTCACACAAAAATGTGGTTAAGAAAAACAGTAAATAAGAACATTGGCAAAATGGGTTTAAAATTTTCTTCCCAAATTGTTTGGGAATTCATTCCCTTCTTCAAACCGCTTATTCAATTAAATAGCTCATAACGAATATAAATACCTGAAAAAAAATATTAAATTAACGTGTCATTTAAATAACATTTTTATGTATTAATGCTTACATTATCTTAAAACAAGATATCAGAACTTTATCAGGTTAAACGTGTTGGTGGATGATGAAAGGACTTTCCCTTAAAAACTAAATCATTTTCATTAACGAAGTGTTGTTCGATAGGCGGAGGGGAACTAATCCAAGCAAATTGTTTCATAAATTTACTTTTTCTTTCCACAAGCTGGAAAAATTCTCAACAACCCTTCGTGGGCATTACACTTTTACCCACCACTTTAAGATTTAAAACGAACATTTCTACCTCTAGGAAATTCAAGATCAAAGATCGCAAATTGCAACAGTGCAGCCATCTAAAATTAATATCGGTGTTCGAAATTCACAATCTAATAAAAAAAGAGCTACCCCACTAATTATTTCATCCACGTGTCATTCCCGGATATCGTATAATGCCCCACCCATATTGGATTGAATGGTAACGAGATAGCCAATAGTTTGACCAAGTCTGCCACTGCTGACACCTTGCTGGATGACACTTGTCTAACTTTTACTGAACTCTCATCTATTAAAAGGATATAATTGAATGCATTTTGGAGAATACCCCCTGCTCACCCTTGGTATTTTGGGGGAAAACATCACTGGTGTCACCAACTTAATATTCCTAGGAATCAGCAGATGGCTCTGTCTCGCTTTTTTAGTGGCCACATCAAATCTCTTAATTTTCAACAGGGCCGGAAAGCCTTTCCACAGTATCATAGGCGCGAGGTTGACCAGTCATATTCTGAATTGTTTGAGTTTTACATATGACGAGGTTTTAGGAAATCCTATTTTATTTCTGGATTTTTTTGGAGATTTTTGGTTTTATGGAGATGGTGTGTGTAGCTGAGCTACACCATCTGGGATAAGAAACAACAAGTATAATGCCCGCAAATACAAGAAGCATGAAAATCTTACGATTTTCCTGGAAAGAAATCCAAGTGAAAACCGTACGCTGCTAGTAGTATAATAATCCTAATTGTTATCAACATAGCTTTTCTTAGTTGACACAAGAATACATCCTAGACTCAAAAAGTAGACAATTCAGAGGATAGAAGTAATGAACAACAATTAATATTAAAAAAAATTTTAGTCTACCTACTTAGATCAACAAAGAAGCATTTTATTTTAATTACTTTTTATTAAATAGTTACAATTAATATAAATATGTTTATACTTATGACAGAATCACAATATTAAGTGACAAAATAGAAAGTGATTTTCCTTACAATTTTCCCCATTTTCCTTTCTATTCTTGGTATTAGACTATTTTTGTTTGTTTGTTACTATTTATTCATTAATTAAATTTAATTATTCTAATAAAATAGTATAGTTAAAAAGAAATCATATTCTCAGAAATTAGGCCATTTCAGGTGGAATTCGAATCCATTCGAATTTTATATAATGATCAGAACTATAAGTCTATTAATTACAATTGAATTTGGAACTTATTAACATTAAACCTACCGACATATTTTATACATACCTATTTCTACCGAAGGCAGTAAAATGATCGCTTTTCATTCTATTCTTTTTCAGTTGATTATAAATAATTCAGAATTTATCATGAGCAATGAAATACAAAATAAGTACCATGTAATAATGAAAAAAAGTTTTTTTTGTTCTATAGGCATGTACATTTTTAGAAAGAATAGAAATTGAGTACAATTATGTTTTATTTCAGTAATAAAACACTACAAAAACATATGCAATTACATAACTTGAAATTTAGACATTTCATCAGACATTTTACGAATAAAATACATAAATAAGTCTATATTAACACATACAAGACATTATTTTAAAATATATAGAGAAGATCAACTGCAAGTATTGATTTAAATGTATATAGAAAGTCTCAACTATTAATTAAGTTTAATTTATTTTCTGCGTAGATTTTACATGCACGTGAAAATAAAATAATAGGAAAGTATTAATTCGTGTCGTAAAAATTTATCGCAGTTAATTAATTTTGTAATTTTTAGTCGATTACTGTAATATCCGGCGTATAACGCACACCGGAGTAAATATACAGCCCACCTATTCTTTCAAGTTGATTTTTTTTAATTTTTAGGTACTTTCTATCCAAGTAGAGCGTAATATGAAACAGCGTTAAACGGGGTTATCTCATCATGTAAATAATGGGGGTAGGGGAAGATGGGTAGAAAACTGGTTAGATATTTCACCATAAATTTATTAATTATGTTTTTAAAAAAAAATAAAATAAAAATTTATTTTTTACAAATATAGAAACATAATAAACGAATATACATATAAAGATAAATAAAATTCTAAGTCAGTATATTTACATTTCAGATCATTAAGTCTCTTCTGTATTTCCAATTTTCTGCCTGTTTATCAAGAATCTAATGTAATAACTGCGTGCGCATGCGCAGATATTTTGCTTCTTAGAAATTAACTGCTTGTTAGTGCTCCGTTGTTCATCATTGTGTACGCTGCTTTTGTCTCGCGTTGTTAAAAAGTTCTTTTAAAATGAATTTGATTGATTAATTAGACTTATTAGATAAGATTAAAGTAAAAATAATATTAAAAAATTAGATTCACACTTACAAAATGAACCACCGATGCAAAGAAAAGCTTAGACTAGAACGAACCCTTTGATGAACACACCCACCCATGATTAAAACTAAAAATCATAATATTTATCACTATAGCAATCGTTATATTATATAAATTTATACTTACAATAACGTCAACAAATGTTTGAAACGATAAATATACCTTCGTATAACACCGCAGGAAAGAAGAAACAAAGATAAACTGCTTCGGATGTCGGAAAGCTTAACTCTGTATGTAATTTCGGGGAATCCTACAATTCAAATAAAAGAGCGTTAAACCGAAACAGCTCTAAGCAAAACAATGTTAAGCGGAATCTTACTGTATATTCACCGTATAACGTGCCACCCCCTTTTTAGCGAGGAAAAAGAAAATGTATGTATACAATGCTTTTATGCTTTGAAGTCATTTATTTAAGTTATAATCCCAGGCTTTTGAAAAAATAGTATACTTCTTGAACTACAACTTTTAAAGTTCATAAGGTATGTCCTTTCTTTTAAATAAACAGTTTCGATATACGTAGAAGTCTAATATGTTTTATGCTCATCTCTTTTTTTTTTTATTTTTAAAGCTTTCACTTTTATACCCGGCGTATTACGCACACCCGTAAATTTCGATCTTATTTTTTGTGTCAAAAAGACTTGTTATAAGCCGGATTTTACGTTAGATATTTAAAAAAAAAACAATTAAAATAACACTACTAGTTGCCATTTATATTTACAGAATCTGAAGCTATTGAATTGTGTATTCGGTTATGTGTAAGATGCATACACAACTATTTTGATTTATTTGAAGATCTATACCAGGAGTGTCAAATTCGCGGCCTGGCCAATAAATTGGCACACAATAATATATCTTAAAATAACAAACCGACGCTATCAAAAATAAGATAGGTACAATACCCTAAACGTGTTTTTAACTACACATTTATTTTTTGCTAATATTAAACAAAATGCATGCATTTATTTCGAATATATTTATTTTTTTTAACATTAAAATCATGTGACCCTCAACTTAATATAAAATAGAACTTGCTGCTTGTCATATCATATGAGTTTGACATGCCTAATCTGCAATTTATTTTAAACTACAATTATAGCTCTGGAAGTGGATACCGCATAAGAGTATAAGTTATATAAGCAGTTACATTTTTGACAATCACGTCCAACAATAGTCGGCTAGCATGTTCTTGTCCATTCTTCCTTGATATTTGCGCTTCATATCTTTGATACCTTGAGGGAACCTTTCCCCCTGTTTTTTACTGACTAACAATAAATTTTCGGGTAAAAGTCCACATGTGAGAGAAGGAAATGCATTTTCACATTGATGGAACAACCTAACTCTTGAAATTTCTCCAGCTTATTTGTTGCAATTCTTTTACAGTCAGGATCCTTGCAATTGCAACAAACTTTCTGTTGTTGTTGTTTCTAATGCCGCCTGTCTGACGGTGTCAGATCATGGCCCACGAAATTCATCGGGGCAAGGTGTACGCCTTTCGTTAGCTTTCAACTTTGAGCACCATGCAGGTGACAGTACGATTTGGCTTGGTTCAAACACGATAGATAGCGACCCCACCTATCTCCACCTCCACAATTTAGGGATGTAACTGGAGGAGAGGAAAATATTCTCCAGCCCCCTGCACCCGTGGTTTCTGCTGCGACCCCCACAAGACTTTCGGACCCACTGATTTAACGAGCACGCACTCCGTGTGCACTCGGAGGGTGTTTGGGGGCATCGGGCATCGAACCCGGGCCTTCTGGTTAGGAGTCCGATGCTCTAACCACGACGACATCTTCTAAAAAAATTCATTCTTTTTCTCTTTACTTCATGCAAATCTCAAATTCATTATCCTTCATAAACATGCGAATATATCTGAACCAATAAAAATTCCCTCTATCAACTTGGCTTTGGATATACCTGGAAATTTTTCGTAACTCAGTTGGAGGCAAAAGCCGTGGAATATTAGGTCCATGAGAAACGATGCGTATGGACGATGGAATATTATCAGAATAAGATATCAGCTTTTGATTTTTGAGGTTATACCTATGGATAAGACAGGAACAAAAGTAACACAATCATCAGAGTGGATTTTCGGCTCCCTCTATGTCATAGAAACTCCAAATTGTACAGCAGTCTTCTTTCCTTTAAGCCAGAAGCATAGATTTTTGAGACACTTTACACAGATTTTATGATGAGCCCATGATTTATCTTGGCCTTCAAGTTTTATGCCAAAAATACGCAAGATAAAACTGTTTTACATGGTCTGTAAAGCTTTTCCATGCGATTTATAACTAAACTATATTCGCTGTATATGTAACAAAAGTTATCTGGCTATGTTTCACGAAACGCATAGAAAAAAACACAACTACTTAAAGTGTTTCTGAGATGAAGCTTCCACTTACGCAGCGCATGCACTATAATAAATTACTCATGAAAGAAAAATTTAAACCAAGTTCGAAATTTCAGCGTCTTACGTTTAAAATCAATCCAGAAGATTGACAATTCTTGCGTTATCAAGCCAAGATAAGAATCTAATTTAATGATTCGCGCGACGCTATTGGTAGAGAAATATTGTGACAGGAAGAGAAGGAAAGCAAAGTAAAGATGTTACAAAGTGGTATTCTGTATGTTTCACCAAAGTTGAATGCAGATCAGCCACAGAGGGAAGAAATTCAACGCTATAAAAAAATTTCGGTAAATGTGCATAAAAATCCAAGTAAAATTAAATTTTTCTATAAAACGTGATGTGATGGAAAATTTTCATTATTATTTCTAAAATCAGCACCAAAAAATACATCAAGTTCAGCTTTCACTGCTCTTGCATTTTTTTTCATTGTAACCCTGTGTAATTGGAATTTAATTCAAATTTTGAAACATTTGACATGTCTCCCACCTGATTCACGTCCCCTTTTTTAATATAAACATACATTACATAGAATATTGCTTACAGGGACCTAAGATCGTAGCACCGGGAAATAAGACTTTGTGCGTCGGAAGTTAGATGGTCTTACGGTTCTCAGCCGGCGATGTCAGAGAAGAGCCCCCCCCCCCCCCGTATCTGGGATGCTGCTTACTACGCATGTTGGAGGCGGAGCTTTGATTTCATTGGAAATGAAACTCGCTTCTGGGAAATCTTGCTAGCGGGTAGCTCGGTGGCTAAAAATATCCTTAGTAAAGATTTAAAACCATTTAAATGATTTAAATGAACAATAACGAAGAAATTTCATTTATAAAATACTATTTGCAGAATATTAATGTGAGCAATTTGCAAAATAGTTTTATGCTATATTAATGAAATTCGTAAGTGCCAATGCCTTAAAATCATCGTAAAAATCATTTAAATACTATTTATTACAAATTTAGCACATTTTCATATGATTTAGTTACAGTTGCATTGCATTAGATCTTCACAATTTTGCATAGCTATCAAAGAATCTCTAAAATCTGATAAAGAAATATTTATTTAAAATACAACAAAATTCAACACTTTTTTTAAAAAGGATTTTCATTTAAATTTATTGGAGTATTTTTTAATTGTTTTTTAATTAACATTTATTTAAGTAATATCTGAGTTTCAGTTTCACAAACTAACAAAATGCCTTTTTTATGAACTAGTTGATTAATCTGATGCATTTGGCCGTACTAAAATGGCTAATTCCAGATTAGTAAGGCGAAACTTCCTTAAAAGTGTGAATTTATCTTATAAACTCTATACTTTTAAGGAGAGTCGTCGTTTAAGGCGTGATGATTAATAATGTTCAAATTCTGATTCAATTTATAAAAGTCCCATATTGGAACAAAATGAGGGATATCATATGTTGCTACCTTTATTATTAAATCAGGGATATTCATTATCGTTATTCTCTCAAATCTAAATTACTTATACAACTATGAACGTTTTGTCGTGGGAGTGATGTATTTTAAATATGTCGGCGCTTTAAATCCTCATGTTGGTATAGCACGGAAGTTAGGAAATTAAAGCACTAGTTTTGATTTTATGATCATTCCCTTGAATGTGGCTCAAAATTGTGAGATATTATTCCAGTACTACTTCTATCGCTATCAAACATTGACATTTTTAAGAATTTTCAAAAAGGATAATGAAAAGAAAAAAAATAAAAAATCTGAGTCCAAACTATGAATATATATAATAAAAGTAGTAGTTTTTCATTTCCACTATGAACTGAATCGTAATACACTTGTAGGAATCATTACAAATCAATGAATTATATTCTGAACAAAATAAACGTGTAAGGTACGTATTGATTTCTGTTCAATCAATACTATCAATAAAAGTATTTTGGATTTTTATATATTTCCAAATTGAAAAAAAGATATTTACTTATTTATTTCAAATTTACATCAATCAGTCACTTTTGTACGCACATAGGCATTTTTAAAAAATTTTTCCTTATGTCATTAAACCTTTGTTATATACGTAAGAAAAAAACGTCGTCACATAGATGGTGCATGTTGTCACACTGTTAATCTTGGAGTTATCTTTTATTATATGTTTTTCAATATAAAAAAACACTATTTAAAGAAATTATATGTATAGTAAATAATAAAATAATAACGTAATTAGTACGATCTTTTTTAATTTATAATAAAATATATTTATGTAAATTAATGAATCTTCTAAAGCAGAAATTCGAGATTTTTATTCGGACAAATCCTGTCTATTAATTTTTTTTCACAATGTACGCAGTAAATTTGTTTCATGTGGTTTCTCATATAAATTTTTTACATTACGAGCAAATTAATACTGTATTGTTTTTATAGCACGATCATAAAGGTCGTACCTGCCCTTTTTTACATGAGTCCTTAAGGCGAATAAAGGACTAAAAGAACAGAGTTACATCGAAACCAGATGTTAATGATGGCATTTCTTCTCTATGGAGCTCTTAGTGCACTGTTTGTGCATATAAGTGCTACTTTGAATTAAAAAAATACTTTCTAATGTTGATGAAAATTATAAGGATGTAATATATACAGGGTGATTTCTTAAGCTGACACTATTCAAAGCCACCTATAACTCGACCTAACAAAAGAAATGACCCCAAACTTGGTATGGAGGCGAATGATGACGATGACTGGAAACAGAATTTCGTTTGGAAAAAAAAAGACAGTAGGGTTCTTAATGGCACAGTACAATGGAAAAAGTGTAACAAAAAAACAGAATAATAATAATATACCAAACAACAGTGAGGATGTTTTAGAATTTAATTAATTTTGATACACATTAGAATACAACAAAACAAAACAGCCAATTGCTGCCCTTGCAGTTTTTTTATTTTCAATTCTATTTGTTTAATTTTTTTAAATACATGAAAATTTTAAGTAAAAGAAATTCTACAACATAATATTAGCTGTCATAAAATGTTTATAATCCAAAACTGCAGTAAAATAATAAGTAGTGTAACTTATATAATTTTAAATGATATATATTTTTGAATAGACTTGTTTAGTTCATTTTTTGTCTTGGTCATCTTCAGTTCTCTTTTCAGGCTCATCCATTTCCTCCGGCAACTGATAAGGGAAATGAGGCACTTTGTGACGCATCCAGAGATCTATTCTGTTCACAAACTCATTTATGGCCTGAAAGAATAAATTTTAAATAAAATCATTTATTTGAAGCAATTATTTATGACAGGGATGGGTGGACTTTTTCAGGTTAAGGGCTACTTTTAATGTTTTTAAGGTGTTGAGGCCCACTCCGTCGCATAGGTGTAGTCCTTCTATATTTAAATTGTATGTGTTTTTAGCACTTGTTTTCGACATCGTACCCTTCTTTTAAAATATGACAAAATACTATTTTTACTACAAAAGGAACACAAAATTGTCAAGTAGAATGCTTGAAAAACTACGAGGAACTGCTAGACCGTGGAACGTGGACGTATTCAATGCATCGAGACGAGAAGATACGTGATTGGACGAAACTGAAACCGATTTAAGTACTTAATTTGTTCGCTACCGAGTCCCGCGCCATCGACGGACATAACGTCAACTCAAGAATCCAATCCCATGGAATCGCGGGAAGAGATGATCATCAACATTCATTCTCCCGTTCAGTTGGCGAGTGGGGAATTTTCCCCCTACAGTGCCATTGAATATGTTAAGGGTCATCCTTTGTTTCCAATGAAGGTACATGAGTCGTCTACACATTTATCGAATATTTTTCTTAAGTAAACATAATCGCATCGATTGTGAAAAGACTATTTTAAAACCTAGTGGGTATCAGTGTTCCATATAAATAGGTTTCTTTTAGTAAGCGTGTCTTGGTAAATGCGATCACCCCAAAATGTATTGGCGGTCCACTAGTTGATCGTGATCGACTTAATGCCCATCCCTGATTTATGACGTTTAGCTTTCATCTTAATGTTTTTCATAGAAATGTTTAAACGTTGCAATAAAATAAAATATCTTATTATTAATATGCATCTCTGACTGTAGGAATATTACGTAGCAGCCAGAGTAATATTACAGAAATTCGCTGAGTGTGTGAGAGTACGAGTTGCATTAACGTCGCACTATAAAGTCACACGAGAGCAATCGGCGACGGTCCTCGTTATTTTCAACCTCGGTAAATGACGGGGACGACACCTGATCTGGCCCCTCCCTCTCTAAACTACCACACCACGATAACAGGCAGATTTTGAGCTCAACAGAATTAACGCCTGTCATCAGAATTTTGCTGAAAAGACATAAATTGTTGATAAGGATTTAATGCTTTCACTTATGGGAAAATATTTCCCCTCCACTTTACATTTAAATTATTATTTTTTATGCTTTACTTTTTTAAAACAAATTATTCTTCAAAGTTTCAAACAAAACTTTTTTTAAAATTGCTCCTTTTTTTTGTATTTTGACTAAAAATTTCTATTTTAAGACTAAAATTAACCTTGCAACTCTCACCTCTCTGCTTCTTCCATCTCTAATTATTAAGACTCCATTCACCATTTTTTCTTCCTCATCCTTTAGAGGGGAATGCCATCAATAATATTCAACTTAGTGATAAAAGCACAGATAATTTCCCTGTTATTTGCTATACTGATGGCAGTAAAATTGATGGCAGAGTTGGTTTAGGTTTTATTGTGTTCAAGAGTGGTGTTGAATTCGAGCACTTTCGATTTAGAATTCGTGATGAATGCACAGTTTTTGTAGCTGAACATTTATGTTTAAACTTCGCCATTAAATGGATCACTGAATAAAATAGCGTCATCTCAGACTATCTCATCTATACAGATTCTTTTTCCTCCATGGATTCTCTTAAGTGTATTTCTTCATCTAACCACATAATCGTCGAGATCCTAAAGCAACTTAAAAGCCTAAAAGATAAAAATATCTGAATATATTTTGCATTTGTTCGCGAACACACGGGCGTTCTTGGACATGAGCGGGTCGATTGGCTTGCAAAGGCTGCAACCAAGCGCAAAATTGACATTGCCGTTAAAATTCCAAAATCATTTTACAAGAAGATTATGAAAGAAAGAATGGTGAAGTCTAGGAACCAAGAATATCTCATTTCAAGTAAAGGGAGCTTAACAAAGAAATCTTTTCCTACATTAATAAGAGACTAGCCTACCATCATTTTTATACCAATTACAAAATAACTCAATTTCTAACTGGTCATGGTGACTTTAAAAGCTACTTGAACAAATTTAATTTAGTTCCGTCATCTGCCTGTGATTGTGATATTGGTGGTGAGGAGGATGTGGAACATGTGCACCTTCAGTGTTCTAAGTTTGATAGACAACGAAACACATCCTGAAACTGGCTTTCAAGAGATTTAACATAAATTGGAATTCTAAACTTCACCAACTTTTTTCCACCAGAAGTGCTTTTGGAAATTTCTGTGAATTTCTTGTAAATGTTTGTAATCCTAATGTGTAGTTATGTGTGATTAATACTTACTTTGTGGTGCACGGGAATTTTATTATTGTTTTCAATTGAAAAAAAAAACTCTCATCGAGCAAAGGAAATAATGCAAAAACATTTCATATTTTCTCTCTCTCTCTCTCTCTATATATATATATATATATTATATATATATGCAGTCTGCAGTCTATATATAAGTATTTTGTACAAGGTAACTTAATAATATAAATTAAATTAAAGCGTATTTATATTTAAGGAAAACAAGAATTTATATTTCAGTTAAATAATAAAGTATAGCACGAAAAAATCTTATTAAAAGGAAACTAAAAATCAGACTTAACCCCTTAAAATGCTGATTAAAATTTACGCGATTTGCTCCCTAGTGCCACCATTTTTCACGTAAGAGCCACCATTTTTCACGTTTTCAGTTTTATTATGTAATTTCAACTATCCTACTGTGTAAAAAATTTTCATATACTCTAGTCCTAATCCCGAGACTAGTCCCGGGATATGGATAATGTGTAATCCCAAAATCTCGGGATTACAAACCCAAAAGCCTCCGGAGTAGTTTTTCCGATACATCACAAAGAAAAATATCGTATTTTGGAAGGACGTATCCGCGTCCACGGCACTTAACACACCAGTTGAGCTAGACGTATATATACGCCGGTGGCAGTTAAGGGATTAATGATTGATCTTACATATGTTAAGTTTATTGATTAAAAGCAATTTAAATCGCTCGTATCAATGTAATCTTCACTGTTCAATCTTTAATTATTTTATATCTCTGAATTTTAATTAAACATAGTTTACAGAGTAGTTTAAATCACGTTAATATTTTAAGGTATACTATTGAACAATTTAAGACTCTGAAAAAAAAGATATGTAGAAAGAAGGAGAGAATATATATATATATATATATATATATATATAAGGTGGGGCGTATTGACCCCCCCCCCCATGCATTCAAGTATTCTCTTACCTAGCGTAACAGTCGTTCCAAAAGCTGAAGTTTTATTTTTTTCACTTTGAATTATTTTTTATTCTGAATAAGTATCAAAATTCACCAACTCACCAAATTAAACAATGTATTTTGTCGTTTATTTGGAGTAATTATTTAAAGTGGCACTGAATGATTCAATTGGCTAAAATCGGTCAAAAATTCAAATAACTTTTTTTCTGGTTTAAAATATTTTTTAATATAAATTTTTTATCATCTGATAAAATTTGAATCTAAGTTAAAAAACTTCAGAGTTACTATAATTTAGATGTTGATTTCTGTTCACATTCTAATGGCTAATAAAAAGTTTAAACTAATTTAACTCAAATAGCAGTACTGATTTTTTTAAAAAAATTTTTAACATTTTTCAAGGAATTTTCAATAAGCATTCGTAAAAAAAAAGGTATTCTATAAATATCACTCATGTTATGAGAAACCCATACCAACTTTTATTGTACGTATTTTAAGGTACTTGTGAATCAAATTTTATGAGTGTATTACTGTAGGAGCGATTGCATTTTAAATTCTCTGCAAAAATCTTTTTAATTTTTCTGTAAAGAATTAAATAGTTAGAATTTTAAAATATTTTGAGCACAAAAACTGTGTAACGTAATGCATATACGTAGTTTAAAAGTAAAAAAAAAAAGTTAAAAAAAAGGTAAATAGCCATTAAATCAAAGATTCTTTTATAAACCATACCATGTCCCCTTAAGAAATTCTAATTATTTTAATTGTTATTACAGTTTATTTATAACAATTTTTCTGTTTGGAACTTTGAATAACTTACCTGAGCTATGAATAGTAACATTTTCTCCGGCGTAAGAGCCAGGAATTTCATTATTTCTTAACTTACCGTTTATACTAACAGTTACAAATTCATTAACAAAAAGAGCATTTGTTTTGCAAAAGCAAAAGTATGGGATACATCAAAGTATGGGATTTCAAGCATCACATTTTTAGAATAACTTGATTCACTTTTATTTAAGAACAGAGAGAGATACAGATATAAACTTGTATTTCAATGAGGATTGTTGTAAATTAAATAGACGGCGCTGCAAATCATCTCTCTGTGAGTTATACTTTTTTAGCTTGTAGAATCAGTGAGTGAGAGAATATTAACGTCACACTGTTCAGCTACACGAGGGCTTTTTGGCGACGGACCTCGTAATTTTGAACCATGGTCAAGTGACCTGAGCTAGCACCCCTCTCTCCTAATTACCACACAAACGGGAGGACCTTCGAGCTCTCGACCGATTTAAGGTGCATCTCTCCCTTATAAGGCGAGTTTTTAGTGGTAGTGGGCTCGAACTCAGGATATGCCAGCCACGATCCGATACCTTAACCACTAGGCTACCGTATCCAATTCCAGTATGTATTCTAACTTAAGTGTTCACAGCTCCTAATAATTTTTAAATTTTTCAGATTTTTCTTAAAAACCTTTTCATAACTTATGGTTGATCAATTATTTAAAAGCGTTGCCTTTTGAAGACACACAGGAAATAATAGCCCTGGACCTCTTAATGCTGAACAATGTTCAAGTGACGAGGATGACTCCTGAGCTAGCATCTCACTTTCAAAACACGTCAAGCTATGGACTGACTTTCAGCATATTAAACCCGTGCATCTATCTCTCCTAACTACCACACCACACCAACGGGAGGACGTTTGAGCTCTCTCGACAGATTTAACATGCATCGCGCCCCTACACAGCGAGTCTTCATTGGTACTGGGCTCGAATTCATGACATGCCAGTCACGAGTCCGATACCTTCACCACTTGGCTACCACGGCAACGTAGAATCAGTTATGTAATGTTCTTTATGCTGTTTACATGTCTCCTCTAAATCGTCTAAGGACATTCATCCAAATAGGTAAGAGATGGACTAAATTATATTGGAATAATAAAAATATAATGGATATAAAATTGTCTAACTGACCAATGGGTTTAAATATTTAGGAAATATAACAAGGATTACACATTTTTCAATTGTATATTAATTTCAACCAATATACACAAATTACATTTTTTCTATAATATATCAAACTTTTAAATGAAAACATAACTCGTCAAATCTTTTACACGAATTATTTCTTGGGAAAATGGTTCAAGTGTAGTATAGGGTTGGTTTTGGCCATTTTTATATAGATATTATATTGAGGTAACAAATTCATTCTGGCTTCCGGACACATATCGCTAAGTGAAGTAGCTTGGCGATTGATTTTGGTGGCCAAAGGAAATTGACATCGCCAATGCCCCCCCCCCATACTACACTTTAACAGAGAAAATTACTTACCCTTTATAGATTCGATTGCGAATAAGTTCTGAGCAAAAATATCCTTCTATGAATTTTGATAAAATTCGCGAAAATAACACACAAATGAGAATAAAATATTATGTACCTTAAAAAAATTGGCTATAATAATTTTTTTTATTTCGAATTTTTCAGGAACTAACAATCTATAAAAAAGGCTTAAGTTTTTTTTTTTTGTCTTTACTTACTTGAAAAATCACTTGCTAAAAATGCCTATTATTTAATTTTTGAAAACATTAATTTACCTAATTATTAATCAGTTAAACATTTGAAAGTAAGATCACATGCCACCTTGGATATGTACCTATAATAAAGAAAAGTTGCGTCTTATTGTCTGTTTGAATATTTTAAGACCTAGAAGATAAACTTCCCAATTCCTATAACTATATTAAAAATATAGCGTAATATTTAGCTGAGCATATTACACAGATATTATTAAGTCAAAATTCATCAAATAATTTATGATCGAATGTAGATTTGGTACATGATTTAGGAAAAACAAAGTGTATCGATATAAAAATTAGTACTCCTTTTCACTGCATCCCTATGACTTTCCTTATATTTTTAGTAATATAAATTTCATACATGCCCACAAAATATTATCATTAAAATTTTCAATTAATATGGAAAATACAGATAAGCATGAGAATCACCATTTAAATGTGGCTTCTTGTAAATCTAGAATTTGCTTTTATCAAGTTCAAATGTATATCAAAATTAACCTTTTTATCGTCACGCGTTGCATTTGCATATATGAATATCTTATACATAAACATATCTTACGTTATGAGTATCAGCCGTAGTCCAAGCCTTCTTAGGTACCTGAAAAAAATATTTCTTATGAGAAATAACTTTATACACTTTCAAAAATTCATAAATGTTTACATACTGATTCATAAAAAGTAGATATTAAATGTGTGTATAAATATATATAAAAAATTAGTGCTCACGAGCCAAAGAGCAAAAGATATTTTTAAAAAAAGTTGCACCTTTTTCTTACTTAAGTTGCGTCATATCAATATAAGTTGCATAGAGCCTATTGTGATGAGGTAGTAACTTCTAAAAATTTAATATTATTTATCCTTTTACGTGACATAAAGCACCCATTCCTGATTATCTATCCATTCGCTCATTCTAGAATTAAGTTTAATACAATACTTTAATATATAAAATTCAAAACAGAGTAATTGAATTTGATATGCCGATATAGTATAGAAATTTCATTATAAAAAAACTGAAATAAGACGAAGAAAATGAAGATATCCTAACTATTCAGAAAAATGTGATTTTTAGGGATATACTATATAACTAAGAAATTCTTGTTTTCTTAAGAATGTTCACATTGGAGGGAGTTATGTGAAATTACCATTTATATAAATACCTGACACTACAAAAACTTTTAAGACCTTAAGAAATGCAGAATTTATGTTTGAATTCCGCAAAATTTTATGAAAAAAATAAATAGGAAATTAAGAATTATATAAATTTAGAATATATATATATATATATAAGCAACATATATATATCGGGTTTTAATAAAAAGAGTAACACACAAATAAAAATTTAAACTTTAAGCTATTTGTTACAAATATGTAATTCTTTAACCTTTTTTACTAATTATTTAAAATAAAGTTTAAATACCCTTGTCGAAGTCGAAGCAGCCGCTTCAGGCGAACCAGTACCTTCTGAAGTTGAAGCTGCAGCTTCTGAAGTTGAAGCAGCAGCTTCTGAACTTGAAGCAGCAGCTTCTGAACTTGAAGCAGCAGCTTCTGAAGTTGAAGCAGCAGCTTCTGAAGTTGAAGCAGCAGCTTCTGAAGTTGAAGCAGCTCCTTCCTCGTCCATAGGAGTTTCCTTTTGGTCTTTTTTTTCGGAATCCATTGCGAACCAGGCAAAGATTAATCGGAGTGGAAAAGAATACTGAAACAAATAAAAAATATAAATGTGGTACCTAACAAACCTTAAGCATTACTTTTTATGACTATGCCGGCAGGGTGGCATGGTTGGGGTTTGTCGCTAGCCTTCTGAACCCAATACTGTGGGCTCGACCACGACCCAAATCGATGGAATTTCATGATGCAGAAAATTGACAGCGGCCATGTCGTATGATTATACCCTAGAGTGTCTATTTGGCTTGGGGCTCTCGGGAAAAATTAAATCCTAGTACAGGTTCGCATCTTCAGAGCTCAGGTACCTACCTGAGCTCTGAAGCTTCCTCTAGCGAGGAAGGTGGACGTCAAATTTACCAATGGCGATTGGTATCCGCCTATATGGTGATGCACTAAAAAGAAATACTAGCTTCCGGGGAATGTACTAGGCCCGTGCTATGGTAAAACACCAATTCGCAGCCCATTAGAAATAAAAATTTTATGACTATGCTAAGGCGAAAATACATAAATTTTCAAACGTTTAGATAATTGATAAATGCATTCTTTTCTGTTTTACATTGTCACTAAAATTATAGTTATAAGAAAATTCTAAATAATAAAAATAGAAAAAAAATAATATTAATTATTCGGACCTATATCTTAAGCATTAAAAAATGTTTTGATTCTTATGTTGACAGTTATTTTTATACTTTAATTTAAGTTCAATGATTAAATCATAAAAATACTATAAACAATATAAACATTTTAAGAAAAGTTTTAAATATTATCAGATATCTAAAAGAATACCTATGTTTAAGAAATCTCAAAATATTTGAAATTTTACGAAAATAATTTTACAGATCATCTTGCCCGTTATTTTAGATGATGGACAGTTAAAAAAAGTAAATTAATTAATCAAGCCATTTGTTAAAAAATTTTCATTGTGTCGTTTAGCCAAAAACGCAATTTCGTTCAATGTATTTACTATAGAATATTTTTCTTATTACATGGCAATTAAGTAGATTGTCGACCTTCACAATGTAAAATTTTGATCAAAATAGCTATTTTGATTTTTTATACTTATAATATTCCTTATATTTCATTAAATAATTCTATCTTCGAATTTTGTCATTTTTATTACTAATTATTGAAATTTTTTTACTTTACAAAAATAAATGTTTAAAATGTACTTTTCTTAGTTCGTTTAAAAAATTTCCTCCTTTTATTCTACGTAAAATGCTCGTTGCGTTTCATATTACGTCACATCTCTTTGAAATTTTCGTAACTTTTAACTTAAGTAAAATTCGTAACTTTCGCAACAGCTTATTATTTTCAAGAACTATTTTCGCAACACAAAAAAAAGAAATAATTTACAAATTTTTGCATTAGTTTTCGAAAAAATTTAACGAATCATATTTTGTGTTGTTTTGAATACCTTGAATGTGTGATAATTGGTGAAACATTTCATAGAGTATAGAAAATTTATCTTTATTTCATTACATTTTATTCTAAATTTAAAATCCATGCACAGATGTATTTTGTGTTGAGTTCATAAATATATAAAACAAAAATTATGTACATATTTAAAAAAAAGAATGCACAAAAAGCATTTTTTAAAATATAAAAAAAAATTTTTTAAACAAATTAGTTTATGATATTTTTTAAATATATATATTTAAATTGTGTGAAATATAATAATCACATTTTCTTTTTTAATTCCAATATCAGATAATCAAGCATATAATGTAAGAAATTAGTTTTAATGGTCCGTCCCCTTAAATTTAACGGATGTGAAAAACACAGAACTAATGTTCGTACTTACATTTATTTCAAGGAAAGCGAGAGAAATGCTGTGCTCCGTCACACTTCTGCACGTTATAGTGAAAATGGGGAAACTGACTACTTGTAGGAGCCTGGCTTTTTGCGACGCATGCGCTGTAGTCTTCTTTCAGATAAATCACGTGGGACGATCGCTTTTTTGGTCAGCTTTTAGTGATTTTTCTAAAATTTCAGTTTGTTGACTAAATACGACAAGGCAAACCGCATTATGAAGCAAAAACTCTAATATATTATTTAATGTACCTGATAAACTATTGCATATAGATTGGAGAGAGAAGATATAAATTTCCTTAATTAAAAATCACTACCAGGGGCGGCTGTACAAACCGGACCCCTGACTGGGGCGGCAAATTTTAGGAGCGGCATTTGAACCAAATTTGAAAAATACTTTTTATATGTTGCAAAAAAATTTATATGAAACTATTCTTAGAAGTATTATTCTCTATAGTTTGGTAACCTGGAATTAATTATTTTATTTTAGATTGAATTAAAATTCCGACCACTGCTGTAAAATTTGAAAAAAAATTTTAACTTTAAAATCGAAATAATATTGTTGACACAAAATTGTTTTTCGTAAGAGAGCTTCCATTTCCGGAACGAGACATTGCGCAGCCCTTATTACTGTTCCCCAGTATTAAAAAATGTGGCTCGTTTATGTGTTGTTTATTCGAAATTTTGATTTTTCTTTTCTGAATCATCAATCATGAATCCTTTTTCTGAAACATCATGTTAAGTCAATATAAAAATGTGTTTTTAGATTTTCTTTCTCTTTTATTTATACATTAAGAGATAAGTTTAATAATATTATTTTGTTATTATAAGTAGGTTCTTATAAGTATAATTGTGTTATTGCTGAAGTATCAAAAAGGCACTTTTCTTTCTGAATATTTACAGTCAGTTATAGGTGAGTTATTTCAAAGTTTTCTTCTTCTTCTTTTTTAATCTACAAAGGGATAAATTTAGTAATGTTCTTTTGTTATTATCATAAACAGATTTTAAAATTATATTGCATGTGTTATATTTAAATGTTATTAAAAATATTTCGAAATGACATTTTTTGAGGAAGCTAAAAGACAGAATTTTATTGGACTGAGAAACATACATAAGGCCTTTTTTATTATTACTTTTACTATTTCAGTCTTACTTTTTGAGTACTTTTATTACAATTAAGTTTAGTGTTTGTAATGATTAATAATTTCTAGTGTTAAGATTAACGGGAATTATTTTTTTTTATGTGGGAGTTGTATAAGTAGAACATTTTTTTTAGATTAAAATTGGTGTATAAATCCATTCTATCTTTTGTGCATGCTTTGTACATACAGGTGTACATATGAGTTTTTCAGGGGGGTAAAGTTAAATATATATATTCTGACTTCTAAATTTAATTTTTAAAAATTTAGTTTATATATATACTGTTATGCTGGCTTTTTGTTCGCAAGAACGATTCAAGTTTTATAGCTGTGTATCTATAAACAATTTTTATGTTCTTTTAATAATTTTTTTATTTTAGGGTGAGGGGTGGCATTTCTTATTTTTGCTCTGCGCGGAAAAACTGCTAGAACCAGCCTTGCCACTACAGTTGAATAAACTTACAAAAAAATTATAACAAATAATTAAATTTCATCTATGAGATCTACTTGAAAAACAGTATTCATAAATCCATAAAAGAAAAAAAAATTACTGTTGGCAAGTAAAATTCATTCTTTTTCTGGCTTAAATGTGATCCTAGAAGATGCTAAAATATTAAAAATTACCCAGTCTTTAAGAAAAATAATGAATGATTAGTTACGTGAAGAAATAAACATTAAATTTCTCTAATGTCTTGATATTAGAAGATATTTTTTACCTTACAGGTTTGTGAAGACTATTAAAAATAGCTTGAAAATTAGTGAGATGATCAGAAATTCGTTTAAGGAATTTTATTTAGCTTAGCCATTATATATGTAAACTTTTATGCAGTGTTAAGGTATGAAGTAAAAAATAAAATAAAATACTTTAAAACAGGTTTAAAGTTCTTTCTCGGTCGAAATTTATAATAAAACCTATTATAAAATGTTAAAAAATTAAGTTAATAGATTGATTGTTCCTATTAGTTCTGTAATTTTGAGATCAAATTAATAAAATTAGATGTGTTTCATTATTTCTTTTTGATGCTTCACATTAACATATTACGCTGTTGATTCACAAAAAAAAAAAAAAAAAAAAAAAAAAAAAAAACGAGTCTGCTTTAGACCACACAATTGAAGTAAAACTTCTTTAGCTCCATCTCTTTGTATGTATGTATATATATATATATATGTTTATATATGTATAATATATACATTTATACTCATATACATATATTAGTTTTTTACAAATATTAAAATTTACTATGGGTTTTCATGGATAAATTAATATTGTTCAATAGATTTATTTATTTTATTAGTTATTTTCATTATCGGATACATCAATAACTACTGTGGTTGATTGTAAGACCGAGACAATAGGCTTATGGTATGAGAAATAAGATACATATGTTTTCGAATGAAAAATTAAATCTAGAGAAAATGTATCGATTATTGTTTTATGTCTTGTGGTAAGCTCATTTCGGTTATTATTCATTTATTGATTTGTAGTTCTAATTTATCTTGTAGAAAGTTTACCAAGAATTGTCCATGTTCGAACGCGAAATTAACATTAAAATCTCTTGCTAAAATTAGAGCAACGTATGATAGTTTTCTCCTAATTGTTCAGAGCCTACTCGACTGTAAATCTCATAAGCCTTTTATATAAAAACTTTATAATATTATTAACTGTGTTATTGGGTGAAATGTAAGCAACTACCATTATGATGTTTGTTCCATCGTCCAAAACACAGAGGGCAGTGCATATATCACGAAATAATGATTGGCCAATATCGATTTAACGAATATATCGTAATAAAATGTCCATGTTCAAAGTTACTAAATTTGAGGCATCATTTGATTTCTGATAAATTGCCACTCCTGCTGATCTAACATTTTTACGCTTAAATTTCGCAATTCAATTAAAATTCGGGAAGTCAAAAGTTTTATCGTCATTTGACCAGGTTTCTGATAGAAACAAAATATTGCTTGAATCAATTACGGGATCACTCAAGTCCGACACGGGTTTTCTGAGACTTTGGCAAGTGAAAGTAACCATGAACAACTTTTATTTGTCATTCATGAAATCAAGAATCGTTCTTCCTATTGTTGACAAACTGTTCAACTAAGATTTTCCTTTTCAAAACCCATGTTGGTATTTTCCAACTGTATCATTAGCCAAAGGTGACAATCTATTAAAAAGGATGATCACACACAAGAATACTGTATAGATGCTGTTTAAAAGTCTAATACCTTGACAATTACAGTAGGTGGGGAAAACTTTTTTATGAATAGGATATAAAAGCCACAAGTAAAATCTGAGGATAGTCTCTCTTTCTCTCTCACTCACACGCTCACAGTGTGTGCTCTTTCTTGCCCCTACAGTAATACACGAAACGTAACTCTCTATCTTCATTAACTTATATATCCCTTTCAACTTCCGTTCGGCTCGCCCGATCACACTTTCCATAACGCTCTCGTCACGCATTCACCAGCTTACTCCCCAAGTCAAGCGAGCGTACAGAAATTTTATTTCAAAAATGTGCAATCAATGTAATTATAACTTCTTCCAATTTCTTTTTTGGTGATAAAAGTGCGCAGTAATGAACAGGAATCTAGTGATAATGTGTCAACATCAGGAGTAATGACGTTCAAGTCAAGTCGTAGAGTCGAGTCCTGATACAAAGAAAGACTTCGTACAGGGAACAGTTTTTACGATCTGGCGCACGGAAATTATTTTATAGCTTTTAAGCCTTCATAATTATATTTAATGATCAAGAATTATTGTAATTAACCTTGGAGCAGGAGCGCACTTCATACTAACGTTAATGGTCAAGCGGGGTGACTAAGTCAATCACAATCCTTTTTGAAGTAAAACTTCTTTACGCACGGGCTTGGTGAATGGATGACGAAAGGGTTACGAAAAGTGTATTCGGGCGAGGCGAACGGAGATTGAGAGGAAGATATGAGTTAGTGAAGGTAGAAAGACAGAGAATTACATTTCGTGTATTACTGTAGGGGCAAGAGAGAGCACACACTGTGATCGAGGGAGTGAGTGCGTGATCGAGTGAGTGAGCGAGTAAGTGATCGAATGAGTGACCGAGCGAGTGAGTGATCGAATGAGTGAGTGAGTGATCGAGTGAGTGAGCGAGTGATCGAGCGAGTGAGCGAGTGAGTGATCAAGTGATCGGGTGAGTGAGAGATCGAGTAAGTGAGTGAATGAGTGAGTGAGTGATCGAGTGATTGATCGAGTGAGTGAGCAAGTGATCCAGTGAGTGAGTGAGTGAGTGAGCGAGTTGAGTGAGTTGCTTTTATATCCTTTTCACAAAAAAGGTGTGTGTGTACTTATATGTACGCACGTAAGAAGTCATACTTCTTTGGCGTAACAAGATAAAAATCTTTCTAAAAATTTTAACCATCGCGTTATTTAACGTTTGTAGAAAAAAAGACACTAATAATAAATAAAAAGGCACCTTAATGTGACCCAATAGCTAATTCCCGAACCGTTCGGTTTGGATATGCACTTCCAATTTGAAAAATGTTTTAAAACAAGTAAAGACTGTTTTTACGTGCTTTTCGAACCAAAAAAACCCATTTAGAAAAAAATTACAAAAATTATTTTTATACGGTCCCCAGGTACTATCACTTATATTTAGGAAAAGATACAGTACACACAAAAACAAAGTAAACACAAAAAGTTTCATTTTTTGCGATAAAAACTGGCCGAGTTATGGAACTTTAAAAAACATATATTTTGCCCATTTTCTCGGTCATTTTCAAGAAGCTAGTAATGGGCCGTCTCCCAAGTGAAATTAGTTGGATCTCTGCCAGGAAACTTTCGCTCTTGCACGTCACTTTTATGTAAATCGTTTTTAAATTTAAAAGTATACATTAATCCTTCAATAATTGAGTACTTAAGAAATAAAATTTATTCGGTGTACGTCTAAAACATAGAAAAAATAAAATATTTTGGACGAAGAAAACATTTCAAAAGCAGTTCCAAAAAATAGATTTATATGCTGCAGCTTCAGTCTGATTTGCTGCGTTTTTGCTGATCATGACGAACATTAAAAATCTGTTGTGTAGTCGCTTGCAATTGCATATTACGAATACTAGTACGGGAGAGCGAGATATATACAAATGAAGAATATACAACGAAATGGTACTATTTTATGGGCAGTGTAATTGAAATAAGAGAGAGGTGGCAAGACTTTATGCCTTTCAATTCCCTCTCGAAGACATCCATCTTATTGTACAATTGCCCGTGCTGTTCAACGCTTCTATAAAACTGGAAGTTGTCATATACGTAATCCCTTGTCGCGAGCCACACCTAGTGCCTTCACCATTATTAAAGTTAATTTCGTCATTCTGATATAATAAAGCCCCTGATTCCTGATTGGCGCATCATTCCACATTATGCTATAATTTGAACGGCAAATACTGTATTATTTTGCTTCTATTTGTTAAAACAAGCTGTTTTAATCTTTTCGGTACAAGTTGTATTTCTTTAATTTAATTTTTATTGTTTGCCACACAGCAATACAAATTGTCAATCTATGATGTTTACTACAATGTTTAAATATTATTATGATGTTTTCCTTTTTCCTCTTTCTGTAGATAGTGAATTACTGTTCTCCTAACTAACTTTATATACAACCCCCTTTTCTGAGCAACTCGGATGCTTCAAATTTATGTAGGCGTAACTCGGTCAGTTTTTATCGTAATAAAATGAAACTTTTTGTGTTTACTTTGTTTTTGTGTACTGCATTTTTTCCTAAATAGAAGTGATAGGACCTGGGGACCGTATAAAAATTTAATTTTTGTAATTTTTTTTGTAAATGTTTTTTTTTTGGTTCGAAAAGCACGTAAAAACATTATTTACCTTTTATAAAACATTTTTCAAATTGGAAGTGTATATCTAAACCGAACGGTTCGGGAATTAGCTATTGGGTCACATTAAGAATGGACACCCTGTATATAATACATTGAAAGTTTTATTATAAAGCATTATCTAGTTAAAAAAAAGTTTATTTGAATATAATAAAATTATTTCTACATAATTTTAAAAAATGGACAATTTTTAGCCTGCAACGTATATATATTGATATTTATTATTTAATTCACGTCCTTTAGTGGGAGTCCCGTAGATATGTGAGTTACAAGAGGCTTATGGTAGCTAAAGTATGATACAAATAGTCTCGTAGAAACATTGTCTATATATCGTACAAATACAGCATCAATAGACGGAATGAATAAAAATTTGTTTCATTATTTTTCATCTATTCAAGCATAGATAATTTCATAATAATAATGCGATGATTCAATGATATTTTTTTCACACAAACCGTCGAAGTCTAAGACTATTGAGATTAAATGCAATCGCATTATGTATTCTGAGTTGAATTTGTTTTTGTAGCCACTCACATTGAAAAATATATTTCACTACAACATAATAATTCTGAAGGGCAATATATAAAATGCTTATAGCTGTGTGAGATGTACTGTGTATTTTGCACGAGAGAGTTTGTAATATAAAATTTAGGAGCTGTTTAAATTTAGATTTTAACATCGAATTTGTTGATATGCTAATAAGCTCTTTAAACTCCTTCATTTTACGTGTGTTTTTTTTCTTCCACAAATGGAAAAGGGTGCATTTTCCATTAGAAAAATATTTAGTTTTGCTAGACATTTTGTGCTGACTAGTATAAAATTATCTCATAGAATGAAGGTAGTAAAAACAGTAGAATATCTACTACAATCTAGTAGGAATTATATATATACAAAGATAAAACGTGTGCTTTAATATTCTTCTGTTATATTACAATAAAATTTTTAAAAGTTTTGTAAAAAAAAGTTATCATACATAAATAAAATTTTCCGTTTTAATGATTAATATGCGCTTTATAGATACTTGTAATTGCATAATTTTCATAGGAACGTGAATCCATTTTGCATACATATTCATAAGTTTCTTTTCAATTTTTTTTATTATGACTCGTGGAACCCCGGGGTTCCGTGGAACACAGTTTGTGTGTGAATGGCGGAACCCTACGAACTACAATACATTTTTGGGGGGAACCCCATTCCATTATTGAAAAATATATATATCCTGAAACAATATTTAAATTTAATCATTTTTATAGGTACTTTATACATTGTAAAAGGTATTGTATTTGTTATAAAAAAAATCTTTCTAAAAACCTTGAGCAGGGCAAGCTGGACAAAGAATGAAAGGTGATCACGATCAGAGTTGAACGATATCAACTCTGCCAAGACCAGCCAAACCCGAGATATAATCACAAATTAAATAAATTTAAACACCCCCACACAGGAACAATAGAATCAATAACATTGGGTTTTTCCGCAGACTGTATCTGAAGATGAGGTGAACCGAACATGACACCTGAGACCTCATATTGAATGTCTCGGCGGAAAGAATCGTTCGCAAGAAAATTAAGACATCCGCCTGAAAAGCCCTCGAGTTATGGTAACTTTAAAATAATTAAAAAATTTAAAACAATAAAATAAAAAAGAAGCAGGGCACCTACCAACTCGAAACTTGGCCTGGTTGCGGGGAAACACAAGAGGAATCCATTCGAACCGGTCCGAGGTCAGAAGTTGCAAATGGGGTGGCGCTGGCTTTGGAAAGGGAAACGAAACTAACTCTCCCTGGGAGGTGGAAGCAACGCTGACGTAAATGGTCACGTACATCCCAACGATACACTGAGCAGTAGGTGATCCCAAAGTTTCATCCTTCTATCTCTATAATATCGTGACGTCATCAAAATTTCGAACACCATAGAAATAACATGGAGATTCAAATTTTAGTGATAACGCTCCCCTTAGGCAAACTATTTACTCACGAATTGTAACAGTTAAAAAGCTCAACGAGGAGAACCCATGGTCCGAGTTTCATTAACGAAGCTCAAAAATCCTCAGAGATATGTGTTATTTAATAAAATTTAAAACTTTAAAATAATTTTAAAAGGTTAAATATGGGAGAAGAAATGGGGCTATTGTCCTGAAAAAAATATATCTAGGATGTTCATAGGGAGAACAATAGAATTCAGCCAGTGCTGTCGACCAAGGTAAGATTAGAGTTATTACTGGTGAAACCCTGTAGGGTGGGGACACCGGAAGGGGCCAATTCCACGTAAAACTCGCGCTAATGCGAAAATATGGCGGATCTTCAAAAATCAAATCCCAAGCTCAATTCTTTAGGTGGTGAAATTTTTTACAGTCCCCATAGGATTAACATGGGAGCATGATATTTTAGTCCTTAAGCCCTCCCCATGCCTACACAATGGGAATGAAGTAGATGAGAGGATGGGTCTCGACGAGTGGAACAGTTGGATCAAATATCAAGTCCAAGACTGAAACAAGAGCCAAGACATTGTAAACTTAAGCAAAATTTAAAAAGTTTAAAAAGTTTAAAAGAATTAAAAACTAAGGAAGAAATAGTCCTATGAGTATGAAATTATAATAACTGGAAGAGCAGATAGAGAGGGATCGAATGAGCCAGGTCCGAATGGACTGTGAGGCTTGGGTGCCGATATATTGGCCAAAAAGCATAGAGGGGGAATGTACTGCGGGGAATGCCTCCCAACAGATATGGTTTTAAACAAAGTTATTAGGATCCCCCAAATAACAGTCCAATGGCATCAAAAAAGTGGCAAGTCAGAAAATTTCCTACCGCTTAGGAATAACATGGAGGACTGATATTTTAGTGTGCAAGCCCTCCCCAGTTCCAACCACTAGCACTGTGACGTTGATTCAATAAAAGTAGCGTGTTTGAAATATAATAATTTAGTTTAATTAAGTCACAGCTATTATTTACATTAATATACAATTTTGTGCTATGAGATGATTTTAGAGTTCCAAAATAATTTTGTGAGGGAGGGATTTTGTTTGTGTCTGTTCCATGCGAAGTATTCGCTGTCAAATCTCTTCCCTCACGCCCCTTTGCGGTCTCCCCGCGGTTGACCGTTCTTGGCGCGTCCCCTTTCACACCCCACATCCGGTGGTGGCGAAATGCTTCCCCACGGGTCAAAGGTGGCAGGGGCTAATTAAGTCACGTCCATCGCAGTATATTAGCGACTACAGGTCTTTTTGCACGTGTGGTCATCAATTCTCCTAAAAACTGATCCGGCCGTGGGAGGCAAGTCCCAGATGTCTCAAAGGGGGACGCACATACGTCACAGCACATAGGTATCAAATACATGTCGGGGAGCACGCCAATTTGATCGACACCCATATAGCCAAGATCACTCAGTAAATTCCTAAGTTATTAAACAATGGTGTGCGCGCGCATCGAAAAAATTTACTCTCATTCATTTTTTCCTCACATCCCAAAAGAAGTATAACTTCAATTACATAAAAAAATGAGTGTGCTTTAGACCTCACTACTGAAGTAAAACTTCTTTAGCTCCATCAATATGTATATATATATATGTTTATATATGTATATTTTATAATATATACATGTATATTCATATAAGCATATTAATTTTCTACAAATATTTAAATTTATTATGGGTTTTCATCAATAAATTAATATTATTGAATATATTTTTAATTTTATTCATTATCGGATATATCAGTAACTACTGTGGCTGATTGTAAGACCGAGACAATAGGTTTATAGTTTAAGAAGTAAGATAGGCTAATGGTATAATAGGTTTATGGTATATGTTTTCGAATGAAAATTAGAAAGCTATTTAGAGAAAACTGCATCGATTGTTATTCCATATGTTACGGTAGGCTCATTTCGGTCATTATTCATTTTATTCACTTGTAGTTCTAATTTATTTTGTAGAAAGTTTACCAAGAATTGTCCATGTTCGAACGCGAAAGTAACATTAAAATCTCCTGCTAAAATTAGCGCAACGTATGATAGTTTTCTCCTAATTGTTCAGAGCATACTCGACTGTAAATCTCATAAGCCTTTTATATAAAAACTTTATAATATTATAAACTGTGTTATTGGGCGAAATGTAAGCAACTACCATTATGATGTTTGTTCCATCGTCCAAAACACAGTGAGCAGCGCATATATCACCAATTGATGATTGACCAATATTCATTTTACGAATATATCATAATAAAATGTCCGTGTTGGAAGTTACTATATTCGAGGCATCATTTGATTACTGATAAATTGCCACTCCTGCAGATCTAACATTTTTGCGCTTAAATTTCGAAATACAATTAAAATTCGGGATGTCAACATTTTCATCATCATTTGACCGGGTTTCTGTGAGAGAAACAAAATAATGCTCGAGTCAATTACGCGATTGCTCACGTCGCACACTTGTTTTCTGAGACTTTGGCAATTGAAAGGCATGGACAACTTTTTTATGTCATTCATGATATCAAAAAAATCGTTCTTCCTATTGTTGGCAGTGTGTTCAAAGAAAATTTTCCTTTTCAAAACCCATGTTGGTATTCTCCAACTATATTATTAGCCAAGCGAGTGAATATTAACGTCGCACTGTTTAGCTACACGAGGACTTTTGGCGACGGATCGGGAAATTTTGAGCCATGGTCAAGTGACGCGGACGACACCTGAGCAGACACCCCCTCCTCTAACTACCACACCACACCAATGGGAGGACGTTTGAGCTCCCGTCAGATTTAATGTGTATTGCTTCCCTACACGGTGGGTCTTCAGTGATACTGGGCTCCAACTCATGGCACACTAGCCATGATCCGATGTCTTGACCACTTTTATTATTAGCCAAATGTTACAATCAATTAAAAAGGTTGATCACACACATGAAGACTGTATAGGCGCTGTTTAAAAAACTAATTCTTTGATACTTACAGTAGGTGGGCGGACCTTTTTATGAATAGGATATAAAAGCAACTCGCTCACTCTATCATTCACAAACTCGATCACTCTATCACTCACTCGATCACTCAATCACCCGCTCAATCACTTGATCACTCACTCACTCGATCACTCGCTCAATCACTTGATCACTCAATCACTTACTCCATCACTCACTCCCACGATCACTCACTCACTCACTCGATCACTCGATCACAGTGTGTGCTTTTTCTTGCCCCTACAGTAATGTACGAAATGTAATTCTCTGACTTTCTATCTTAACTAACTTATATCTTCCTCTCAATTTCCGTTCGCCTTGCCCGATCACTCTTTTCGTAACCCTCTCGTCACCCATTCACCAGCTTACTTCCCAAGCCAAGCGTGCATAAAGAAGTTTTACTTCAATAACTACCCTGTTACTTAAAAGTAATTTATTTAAAATATATATTACTTATATCCCTACTCAGCAAAGAAACCCGTCCTTACCTAATTCCAATTCTGTTGATCTAATTGCTCAAAATGGGAATTTTTTCTTATCTATAACGCCCCCTTGAGCCACTGCAAACCCCCTTATCAATCAATTTCCGCAAAAGCCTGTACTTAGCAGAACTCTCCTCAACAGAAGAAGTATATTTATTGAGCTTCAACTTGAGGGTGTAATGCGCCTCTGCAACGACCAATGGAATTGTGTGTGACGTTTGCAAAATCCGTTCGTAGAGGGTCTTTACTCAACAAAAGGAACATGCGTTCCAAATTCAAGACTCGAGGTCTAATAGTTCCGGAGATCACACGTTGAGTAAGTGAGTGAATGGGTGTGTGGGTGGTCGCTTTTCTCTAGTGTGTGTCACATGAAGTGTTTTTTTTTATAAAGTTAAGTTTTATTTTTTATCTGCTCATGTTCTTTTTTTGAGATTCTAGTGTATTCTTTAGGGTATTCGCACCAAAGTTTCAAAGTTCCTAGTTAATTAAAAAGTGGTTAATTTCTAACCAATAACAGGTTTTCAAGTTTTGCAGGTTTACACTTGAAATCCAAACATTCTCTTGTTACTTCATGCATTTTGTTGTTAAAAAAAATACACGTTATTTTGTCAAAATAGCTAAAAGCAGGGAAGTATTTACATTGGTTACAGAAAAACTGCAGAATATTGTGTCTATATGTGTGTGTGTTTCAAATAAACAATTATTTCAAGCTACTTTGTACGAGTCATTTCATAAAATAATAAAAGTAGTTGTATCTAATATTTAAGTGATTAAAAATTATTCGCTATTTATTGGGAAGAAAGATAATCCCCTCTTAAGATTTAAAAGAATGTCTGTAAGTTGCAAAAAATAAGCCCTGAAATTCAGTTAATCCAAAACAACTTTGCATAATATGTATATATTTTTATCCAAAACACACAAACTGAATTATTAAAGGGCGCATAATTTTAAATTGAGAAAAAAATAATTTTTATCTGCTGTACTCAAAAACAATTTATGCATTAAAAAGTAATTTTAAAATGTTAAGAGAGAGTTAAATTTGATACGTGGAGCTAATCATTGAGGTAAAAAAAATTTTACTCAAGTAAAACTTCTTTACGCACGTTGACTTGGGGAGTAAGCAGGTGAATGGATGACGAGAAAGTTACGAAAAGTGTAATCGGGCGAGGCGAACGGAAATTGAGAGGGAGATATAAGTTAGTGAAGATAGAAAGACAGAGAATTACATTTCGTATTTTACTGTAGGGGCAAAAGAGAGCTCACACTGTGATCGAGTGAGTGACCGAGCGAGTGAGTGAAGGATCAAGTGAGTGAGTGAGTGAGCGAGTGATCGAGTGAATGAGTGATGGAGTAAGGGAGTGAGTAAGTGATCGAGTGAGTGAGTGAGTGAAGGAGTAAACGAGTGAGTGATCGAGCGAATGAGTGATTGAGTAAGTGATCGAGTTATTGAGCGAGTGAGTGAACAAGGGATGGAGTGAGTGAACAAGTGATCGAGTGAGTCATCGAGTGAGTGAGCGAGCGAGTGATGGAGTGAGTGAACAAGGGATCGAGGGAGAGAGCGAGCGAGTGATTGAGTGAGCCAGTGAGTGAGTGATCGAGTAAGTGAGTGTGTGAGTGAGTGATCGAGTGAGTGATCCAGTGAGTGAGTGAGCTGCTTTTATATCCCATTCACAAAAAAAGTGTGTGTGTACTTATGTACGAACGTAAGAAGTTATACTTCTTTGGCTTAACAAGATAAAAATCTTTCTAAAAATTTTATCCTTCGTGTTATCCAACGTTTGTAGAAAAAAAGACACTAATAATAGAAAAAAAGTTTTTTAATACATTGTAGTTTTTATTATAACGCATTATCTAGTTAAATAAAGTTTATTTAAATATAATAAAATTATTTCTGCGTAATTAAAAAAATGGATAAATTTTAGCCTGCAAAGTATACATATTGATATTTATTATCTAATTCACGTCCATTGGTGAGAATTCTGTAGACATGTGAGTTACAAGGAACTTATGATAGCTAAAGTATGATACAAATAGTCTCGTAGAAACATTGTCTAAATATCGTACAAATACAGCATCAATAGACGGAATGAATAAAAATTTGTTTCATTATTTTTTATCTATTCAAGCATAGATAATTTAATAATAATAATGCGATGAATCAATGACCTTTTTTTCACACAAACTATCAAAGTCTGGACTATTGAGATTAAATGCAATCGCATTATGTATTTTGAGTTGAATTTGTTTTTGTAGCCACTGACATTGAAAAATATATTTCACAACAACATAATTTTCAGAATGGCATTAAAATGTTTATAGCTGTGTGAGATGTACTGTGTATTTTGCATGAGAGAGTTTGTAATATAAAATTTAAGAGCTGTTCTTGTTTAAATTTGGATTTAAACATCGAATTTGTTGATATGCTAATAAGCTCTTTAAACTCCTTCATTTTACGTGTGTTTTTTTCCACAAATGGAAAAGGGTACATTTTCCATTAGAAAAATATTTAGTTTTGCTAGACATTGTGCTGACTAGTATAAAATTATCTCATAGAATCAAGGTAGTAAAAACAGTAGAATATCTACACACAATCTAGTAGAAATTATATATATACAAAGATAAAACGTGTGTTTTAATATTCTTCTGTCATATTATAGTAAAATTTTTAAGAGTTTTGCAGAAAAAAGTTATTAAAACATAAATAAAATTTTCAGTTTTAATGAATAATATGCGCTTTAGATACTTATAATTATATAATTTTCATAGGAACGGGAATCCATTTTGCATACATATTCATAAGTTTCTTTTCAATTTTTTTACTATGACTCGTGGAACCCCGGGGTTCCGTTGAACACAGTTTGAATTAAGGAACCCTATGAACTACAAGAAATTCGGAGGGAACCGCATTCCATTATTAGAAAAATATATCCTGAAACAATATTTAAATTTATTCAACTTTTTATAGGTACTTTATAGATTGTAAAAAGTATTGTATTTGTTATAAAAAAAAATCTTTCTAAAAATCTTGAGCAGGGCAAGCTGGGCAAAGAATGAAAGGTGATCACGATCAGAGTTGAACGATATCAACTCGACCCGAGATATAATCACAAATTAAATAAATTTAAACACCCCCACACAGGAACAATAGAATCAATAACATTGGGGTTTTTCCGCAGACTGTATCTGGAGATGAGGTGAACCGAACCAAGGCTATCTTGAAGACATCAGGCTGTGACAGCCATTATATGACGTCACGAAAGGAGGGAAGACTTTTCTAAGCGCACTCGCTTTGTGAGGAATATAAAGCTCAGGACATTTATTTCTTTTCAGGTCATAGACTAATATTTCCACATTTTATTGATTTTTTTAGTTCTCACTTGGAATATTTTCCGATGAAAGTTATGTATTAAAACGCTAGAATGATGTCTAATATTTTCCCGGAAATATCACTCGTGAAAGGCTCATAGCAGTAGAAGAAAAATCTAAGGGAAAAAAACTGACTCAATGTAAAATAATTTCTACCAGATAAAATAAAAAAAAACTTTACTTGCAAAGAAAATAATTTCAATCAAATAAAACATAAAAAGAAACATTTACTTGTAAAGAAAATATGAAAAGTAAAAAACCATTAGAGGCATATTATGAAAAAATGCATGCAAAAATATATAGAAATGACAAACAGTTTTAGACACCACAGTAAGTATAAAGCAAAAATAGAGATTCTGGATTATATGTTAAAAATATATATTAATTAAAATAATTCATTCATTCCCAATACTCAAAAATAAATAATTTCAAGCAAACAAAATATAAAAAGAAACATTTACTTGTAAAGAAAATATGAAAAGTAAACCATTAGAAGCATATAATAAAAAAATGCATGCAAAAATATATACAAATATAGAAATGACAAACAGTTTTAGACACCACAGTAAGTATAAAGCAAAAATAGATTCTGGATTATATGTTAAAAATATATATTAATTAAAATAATTCATTCATTCAATATTCAAAAATATAAATAATTTCAAGCAACAAAATATAAAAAGAAACATTTACTTTAAAGAAAATAT